>PVIW01018797.1:0-10850 GCA_004026585.1 Noctilio leporinus
CTGATCTTGATGATTTCCTTTCTTCTACTTGCTCTGGGCTTTGTTTGTTGTTGTTCCTCTAGTTCTTGCAGCTTTGTGGTTAGGTTTTTTTTTTTTTATAAACTCCTTGTGACTGTTTTTGGAAGGCCTGTATTGCTATAAATTTCCCCCTGAGAACTGCCTTTGCTGTATCCCATAGGTTTTGGGCTGTTGTGTGTTCATTGTCATTTGTTTCCAGGAACTTTTTGATTTTATCTCTGATCTCATTGTTGACCCCTTCATTGCTTAAAAACATGTTATTCAGTCTCCATGAGTTAGAGAATTTTTGGGTTTTTCCCTTGAATTTGGTTTCTAGTTTCAAGCCATTGTGATCTGAGAAGATACCTTGTATGATTTCCATTTTCCTGTATTTGTGGAGGCTTGTCTTGTGACATACCATGTAGTCTATCTTGGAGAATGATCCATGTGCATTTGAGAAGAATGTGTATTTTGCTTCTTTGGGGTAAAAGACTCTGTATACATCAGTTAGGTCCATTTCCTCTAGAGTGTTGTTCAATGCCACAACATCTTGGGGATTTTTTGTTTGGAAGATCTGTCCATTATTGATAGTGGGGTATTAAAATCCCCTACTATTAGTGTGTTGCTGTCTATGTCTTTCTTAAGGTCTTCCAAGATTTTCCTTATATATTTAGGAGATCCTATGTTGGGTGCGTATACGTTTATCATAGTTATTTCTTCTTGATGGATTGTTCCCTTAAGTATTATGAAATATCCTTCTTTGTTTCTTTTTATGTCCTTCATTGTAAAATCTATTTTGTCTGAAATAAGTATTGCTACTCCAGCTTTTTTTTCATGTCCATTTGCTTAATATATAGTTTTCCATCCCTTCACTCTCAATCTGTGTCGATCTTTTGTTCTGAGGTGGGTCTCTTGGAGACAGCATATATATGGGTCATGTTGTCTTATCCATTCAGCTACCCTATGTCTTTTGATTGGTGCATTTAATCCATTTACATTTAAGGTTATTATTGATTGAGACTTATTCATTGCCATTTTCTCCCTTTGTGTCTACATTCCTCTTTGGCTTTCTCTGTTTCATCATTTTATTTATTTGCTTATTTTTAAAGCAGACCCGTTAGCATTTCTTGCAAAGCTGGTTTGGTAGAGATATATTCTTTTAGTCTTTTTTTGTCTGGGAAGCTCCTTTTTTCTCCATCTTGAATGAGAGCCTTTCTGGGTAGAGTATTCTTGGTTGTTGTCTTTTGTTTCCCATTACTTGAAATACTTTTTGCCATTCCCTTTTGGCTTGAATTGTTTTTGTTGAATAATCATTTGATAGCCTTATTGGAGCCCCTTTGTATGTTATTTGTCGTTTTTCTCTTGATGCTTTTAGGATTCTCTCTTTGTCTTTGCGATTAGCCATTTTAATAATAATATGCCTTGGTGTTGGTCTGTTTGGATTGATCTTCATTGGGACCCTCTGTGCTTCCTGAACTGGATTCATGTTTTCACTCATCAAGTTAGGGAAATTTTCTATGATGACTTTTTTGAACAGGTTTTCCATTCCTTGTTTCTCCTCTCCTTCTGGTATCCCTATGATATGGATGTTGTTACATTTCATGTTGTCCTGCAGCTCTCTTAACCCCTCTTCAGTTTTATTCAGCCTTTTTTTATTCTCTTGTACTGTCTTGGAGTATTTGTCTACATTATCCTCCAACTCGCTGATCTGGTCCTCTGCTTCCTCTAGCCTACTCTTGATTCCTTCTACTGTATTCTTCAATTTAGAAACTGTATTCTTCATTTCCTCCTGGCACTTATTGATAGTTTCTATGTCCTTTTTCATGGTGCTATAGTTCAGTAAGTTCCTTGTAACTTCCCTGGAGTTCTTTGTAATTTCCCTGGAGTTCTTTGTAGTTCTCTTGGATTTGTTTATAGTTTTTTTTTTTTTTTTGATGTGGGTGAGCTCACTGAGCTTCTCTAGTATCATTCTTCTGAATTCCTTATCTGATGTTTCAGGTGTCCCTGTTTCATTTTGTGGTCTTTCTGGGGATTCTTCCTTTCCTTTTGGTGATGGACTGATTCTTTTTTTCCCCATTTTGTGTGTCTGCTGTTACTTGATTTTTATTTTTTTGCTTTTTCCTTGGGTTAACCCGCTTTGCTTCCTTTCCTTAGTTGAGCACCCTTCTGTGATAGGAGATTTGTGGAGTTCAATGTTGCATTCTCCCACATTTTCTCCACTTGTTGTTCTTGGTGTGTCCTTTATTTGGGCTGTCTGGTTGTATTCTTGGCCTGTGGGCTGTTCTCCTATATGTCTCCACTGCCAGTGGGCTGTGCTCCCCTGTGTCCACATGCTGACCACTCCAGTTCTTCGGGACCTGAAGACGTCTCGCGCTCCCTATCCTGTCCTCTAGCTGCTCTGGTATTTGAGAACACCAACAGCACTGCTCTCTACTCTGTCGCCATCTTCTCCTTTTTTTTTTTTTTTTTTAAAGATTTTATTTATTATTTTGCAGAGAGAGGGGAAGAGAGAGAGGCAGAGAGGGATAGAGACATCAATGTATGATTGTCTTTCACCTGCCTCCAGCTATGGCCCTTGCTGAGACTTAGCTTGCAACCTGGTTATGTTGTCCTGGCTAAGAATTGAATCAGCAACCTTTGAAATTGCTAGCATGCTTATGATATGGATATTATTGTGTTCAGTGTTGTCCTGCAGCTCTCTTAGAACTTCTTCATTCTTGTTCAGCCTTTTTTCATACTGTTGCACTGTTTGGAATATTTTTCCATTGTGTCCTCCAGATTACTGATCTGATCCTCTGGTTCCTCTAGCCTGATGTTGATTCCTTCTATTGTATTCTTCAATTCAGAAATTGTGTTCTTCATAGACATGGACAACAAGTTGAATTGACGTTGGGGTTTAGCAGGTGGGTGGGGAAAGGTGCAGAGGGGAGGAAAAAGGGGATGGATATAATACATCAACAATAAAATAAAAATAAAAAAATTGACTGATTTCACAACATACCAAACAACCTGTTGGTTGCTGTTTAAAACATAAATTGCTAATGAAATCTATATTACACACCCACAAATAAGCAGTAGTTTGTAACAGTGAATAAGAAAGATGGCATGTGTTCTATATGATATACATCCACATTTTCTTACTTTTTTCTTCTTCTGTAACTGCATTTGATTTGTCTGAGTTATTGCAAGTAACATGATTTTCCCATATTGTGCAATAATTCTAATCTAAGAAAACTTAACTTGTAGTAATGTAGATACCATATACAAAATTATACTTTATTTAGTAAAATCTATTTATAAAAAGATCATTTTAGAGCTTACATAGGTTAAAGTTGATTCTTACCCGTTCAACTACCCTACGTCTTTTGATTGGTGCATTTAATCCATTTACCTTTATAATTCTTATTGATAGGTACTTACTCATTATATGTATTTCCCTTTTTACCTGCCTTCCTTTCTGTCTCTCAGTTTCTTCATCTTCTTAAAGTAGACCCTTTAGCATCTCTTTCATTGCTGGTTTGGTGGAGATGTATTCTTTTAGACTTTTGTCTGGGAAACTCCTGATTTCACCTTCCATTTTGAATGACAGCCTTGCTGTGTAGAATATTCTTGGTTGCAGGCCTTTGTTTTCCATTGCTTGAAATATTGTTTTGCCATTCCCATTTTGCTTGCTGTATTTCTGTTGAGAAGTCATTTGATAACCTTATGGGAGCCCCCTTATATGTTTTTAGCTGTTTCTCTCTTGCTGATTTTAGGATTCTGTCATTGTGTTTGAAATTTGACATTTTAATTATGATGTGTCTTGGAGTGGGCCTGTTTGGGTTCATCTTCATTAGGACCCTTTGTGCTTCCTGAGTTTGTATGACATTTCTCTCTCCTCAAGTTAGGGAAGTTTTCAGGTTTTCTATGCTTTGCTCCTCTTCTTCTCCTTTTGGTACCCCTATAATACAGATCTTATTACATTTCATGTTGTCCTGCAGCTCTCTTTAAACCTCTTCATTCTTTTTCAGTCTTTTTTCATTTTGTTGCACTGCCTGGGAATTTTTTTCTACATTGACCTCCATGTCGCTGATGCAATCCTGTGCTTTCTCTAGCCTGCTTTTGATTCCTTCTACTATGTTCTTCAATTCAGAAATTGTATTCTTCATTTCCTCCTTTCTCTTATTGATGATTTCTATGTCCTTTTTAATGCTGGTATAGTTCTCAGTAAGTTCCTTTTAGCTTCCCTGTAGTTCTTTGTAGTTTACCTGGAGTTGTTTGTAGTTTTCTTTGAACTCTCTAAGTTCCTTGAGCTTCTCTATTATCATTATTTTGAATCCCATGTCTGATAGTGTGCTTGCCTCTATTTCATTTCGCACTCTTCCTCCGGACTCCTTTCCTTTCTCTGAGGGTTGATTTCTTTTCTTTTCTTTTCTTTTTAGAAATCTTTGTGTAGACATATATTTTATTTCTCTTAGGTAGATACCTATAAGAGATATTGAGTCATATGATAATCATATGTTTAACATTTAACTGTCAAAATGTTTTCCAAAGTTGTCATACTATCTTAAATTCTTATCAGCAATGCATGGTGGTTCTATTTTCTCCATATCCTTGTCAAATACTGGATATTATTCATCTTTTAAAAAAATTTATTGTTGTATTACATCCATCCCCTTTTTGCTCCCCTCTGTCCCCCTCCCCACCCACCCATTCCCCTCAAAGTCAATCCCACCTGTTGTCCATGTCCGTGGTTCCTTTATACTAGGTTCTTGTCTAAGCTGCTCCCCTTCCTTGCCTCTGCCTCCTCCCTCCCCCCAACCCCTTTCCCCCTGACCACTGAAGGCCTATTCACTATATTCATATATTTGGTTCTGTTTTGCTTGTTGTTAGTTTTGTTCATTATTGTCCTGTAATGGGTGAGATCATATGATATTTGTCCTTCACTGACTGGCTTATTTCACTAAGCATAATACTTTCCAGTTCCATTCATGTTGTCGCAAAGGGTGCAAGTTCCTTCTTTCTTTCTGCTATATGGAATTCCATTGTGTAAATGTACCAAACTTTTTTGATCCAATCATCCACTGATGGGCACTTAGGCTGTTTCCAGCACTTGGCTATTGTAAATAGTGCTGCTGTGAACATAGGTGTACATAGGTTCTTATGAATTGGTGTTTCAGGATTCTTCGGGTATAGTCCAAGTAGTGGAATCACTGGACAAAAGGCAGTTCCATTTTTAGTTTTTTAAGGAAACCCCATACTGTTTTCCACAGTGGCTGCACCAGCCTACATTCCCACCAACAGTGTATGAGGGTTCCCTTTGCCTCTGAGGGTTGATTTCTTTGTCTCCCCATTTTAGGTGACTCTTATTCATTTCTGCTTCTTAGATTGGTCTGCTTTTTCTTACTGTCTTAGTGGTGTTACCTTCTGTCGTGTGCCCTTCTGTAGTGTAGAGATGCACATTTTTTATTTCCTGGCTTTGTGCTTTATGACATCAGCTCATTTCCCAGTATGGGCCTAGTGAGTCAGTTAGAGTCTAGCAGAGATCCACTGTCTTTGTCTCCATTAAGTGTTAATCCAATCAGCCTGTGATAAGAGTTCAAGTTTAGGCACTGTTAGGTGGGGCTGTAGCTTCTTCTCAGGCTAGGCAATTTGGAGAAGAGTGGTCAGCTGGCTGAATGGGCAATGGGTCTGCACTGGATTCAAGGGCTACTACCTCAACTCTCCCCCTAAAGCCACTAACCCAAACTTTCCCCAAGCACCTGTAGTGCACTCTGCCCTTTGTCTGCTAGACCGTAGGGTAGGTGGATGCCACTGTATTTTCGTGAATGGTCCTTTTAAGATCTGTCAAGCTTGCTAAACCTGGCAGGTTTTTGCTTTTCACAGCTGGGTGTTGATTTACTCTCAGCTTTGTTGCTGTAGACTGGGAAACCCAGTTGGGGGGTTAGATTCCACCCTTCTCAGGTGGAACTTCCAGCAGCTGAGATGTTTCTCTGTCCCTTCAGCTGCCGCCCATGGGAGCCCTGCCAGCCCTTTCATATCTTTGCATTTCCTATCAGTCACGTTGTGATGAATTGGCCTCTTCTGTTTTGTCTGTGGTAATAAGGGTTGTCTCCAGTTGATATTCTGTTGGTTATTCTGGATGATTTCTCCCCAATTAAGTTCTAATTCCAGTTTAGTGTTGGGAGGAGATTGGTGTAGCTACACTTACTCCTCCATCATCTTAGTTTTCCTATAGCAAAATTGTTCTTATATATTTGGCGGCTCCTATAGTGGGTACATATATGTTAACAAGGGCTTTGTGGTCTTGAAGGATTGTTCCCTTAAGTATTATGAAATTTCCTTCTTTGTCTCTTTTTATGGGTTTCATCGTCAAATCTATTTTGTCTGATATGAGTATTGCTACCCAAGCTTTTTTGTGTGTGTCTGTTTGCTTGGAATATTTTTTCCACCCCTTCACTTTCAGTCTGTGTCCATTTTTTGTTCTGGGGATGGGTCTCTTGTAGACAGCATATAAGTAGGTCATGTTTTCTAATCATTTCATCTCCCCTTTGTCTTTTGATTGAAGCATTTAATCCATTTACATTTATGGTTAGTATTGATTGGTACTTATTCATTGTTATTTTTTCACTTTGTTCCTGTGTTCTTCTCTCTCTCTTCTTATAGCAGTCTTTTTAGCATCTCTTGCAATGCTGACTTGCTGGAGATACATTCTTTTAGCTCTCTTTTTATCTTGGAACCTCTTTATTTCACATTCCATTTTGAGTGAGAGCTTTGCTGAGGAGAGTAGTGGTTTTGCTTTTCATTGCTTGGAATGTTTTTTGCTGTTCTCTTCCTACTTGTACTGTTTCTGTTGAAAAATCAGCTGACAGCCTTATTGGAGCTCCCTTATATTTTGTTAGCTGTGTTTGTCTTGATGCCTTTAGGATTCTCTCTTTTATCTTTAAATATTGTCTTTTTAATTATGATGTATCTTGGTGTGGGCCTATTTTTGTTCATTTCATTGAGTGTGCTTCCTCTATTTGCATGACTTTCACTCTCTCCAGGATCGGGAACTTTTCTGTCATTATTTTTTTCAAACAGGTTTTCTAACCCTTGCTCCCCTTTTCTCTTTCTGATATCCCTATGATATGGATAGTGTTACCTTCCATGTTGTCCTGAAATTCTTTTCTCTTCATTCTTTTTCAGTTTTTGTTTTTCATTTTGTTGCAGTGTCTGGGAATTTTTTTCTACTTTGTTCTCTAATTCACTGACCTGATCCTCTGCTTTAGATAGCTTGCTTTTGATTCCTGCTACTGTGTTCTCCAATTCAGAAATTGTATTCTTCATTTCCTGCTGGCTTTTATCGATAGTTTCTATGCCCTTTCTGATGCTGGTTTTATTCTCGGTAAGTTCCTTGTAGTTTCCCTGGAGTTCTTTGTAGCTTTCTTTGAACTTGCTTAGCTCATTGAGCTTGCTTATTACTATTATTTTGAATTTCATATCTGATAGTTTGTTTCTATTCCATTTAGCAGTCTCTCTGTGGATTTCTCCTTTCTGGTTGGTGAGGTATTTTTTCTTTTTCTCTATATTTCATGTGTCTGTTCTTGTTTGTTTCTTCTTTTTTAGATAAATCTGCTTAGACATCCTGACTTCATGGTGTGGACTTCTATGGTTGGAGTGCTGTGAGATTCAGTGGTGCTGTCTTCTAAATTTCCTGAACTTGCTGTCCTTGGGATGCCTTTTATGCCATTTATATGGGTTTCCTGATTGTATTTTGGATTTGGCTCTTGTGATGCTCATTGGTCATTTCTTCTCTCTGGCTAGTGGCATTTAGGGTCACTCTTTCTACCATGTGTCTTATATTTTTATTGAGCTGTTACTGAAACAAAACCACCAGTCCAGGCAAAATAATCACACCTTCAAAGATATCCTACACCCTCTATCACAGTTTGGACTGTATATGAGCCTAACTAGTTATGCATACTCTCAAAGATAACCCCCACTCTTCACACTCTCAGCTGCAAATGGCCCAGTATTAATAGGGATGTAAATATATTAAGACTATTATAAGAAAGAAAAAACTACTGAGTTGACTGAATTATAAATAGTTTTTGAGAGGTGCAAAGGAGGAGCAATGATAGTAGCAAGGAGGGTGATGAGAGAAAGAATGCAAAATGTACCTCTTACATAGAAATGGGGAGAAGAAGATAAATGCAGAAAGAAAGGGCAAGTGTACAGTGTTAAGTCTAAGCTGAAGTTATATATATGTACTGTATATACATACTATATGTGTATATGCACACCCATTCATATATAGATACTGTGAGAGAACAAACATATGTACAAACACTAAAATAAGGAAGTTGAATTGAAAAAAATAGAAAAAAGGAGAAAAAATTGGAACCAAATTGTGAATAGTTTTACCAGAGCACTATAAGCTATAATTACTACAGATGGGATGGGAGTGGGAGTTAAAAAAGAGAGAGAGGTTAAGAGATGTCTGGAGGAAAGGGAAGTGATTTTGAGATGATATAAGAGGAGAAATACTAAAAGTGAGGTGTTATGTCCAGGCTAGGACAGGAAAAGAATCAAACTGGAAATGAAAAAGGGAAAAGGCTAGTGTAATGTATAATTGAAGCAGGAGTAGGGGATGCTAAGCTTTGAGATTTGAAATACCAGAATAATAAATATTTATAAATATAAATAAGTTTGTGAAGATGCTGTGGCTACCCTATTATTCACCCTGAATGAGCACTGATTGGTCAAGGTGGAGAGAGAACAGTGTATTTTGTGAACAGAGAAGAAAATGTGTGGTGACTAATGACCAAAATATATTTTAAAAACACAAAAAATGGTTTTGAGAGGCTGGAGATGGGAAAAATACTTAGAATGGTGAATGGAAATGAGTTATAGGAAGAGTGAAAATAGAATTCAAAACAAAAGTAAGAAGAGGAAATTGGGTGGTAATATGAGGTGAGAGAAGGGAGGTGTAAAATATGGGATTTGAGATACATTATAATATAAACACAATTTACTTAAAATGTACTAATTGTGAAAACATGAAATGACTGTTAAAAAGGGTATGTTGGAGATTAATAATTCATATAGAAGGTCTCAGTGTAACTCAGGTGCTTAAAATTAGAAGAGGTCTGTTTCCTGTGTCTGTCTCTTTTCTTGATCAGGTCTCTCTGTAATCTACAGTCAGGCTCTAGCTCCTTAGAGAGTCTTGTTTTCTGATCCATTTAGCTACACTATGTCTTTTGATTTGAGCCATTTACATATAAGGTGATTATTGATAGATACTCAAGTAGTGCCCTTTTAGTGTTAGAATGTTTTCCTCTGTTCCCCCGCCCCTTTCTTTCTTGTTTTCTTCTATTCTTCTTAAATGAACACCTTTAATATTTGTTGCAGCACTGTTTTGGTTGTTAAACTCCTTTAGCTTTTTCTTGAAAGTTGGAGGTCCCACTCAGTGAAGTACATGATTTTCTAACGATTATGCTGTATATCTGAAACTAGTGCAGAATAATATTGAATGTAAATGATAATTGAAGGTAATAAATAATAAAAATTGCCTAGGCATTAAAAATATGAAGATATGATCCTTATCTGAAAGTATGCACTGTCTTTTGCTTTAGGAAACATATATACAAAATTCCCTTAGAAGTATAATAGAATTGAAAACAAAATGACTTGGGAAGATTGTTAAAGTGGAGACAAAGTCTTTTGAACCTTTTGACGTAATATGCAGGTAGCTTATGCGTCTGTATCCCCTAAACCTTTCTGAAAATTGCTTATAAACATATGCTTTTTCCACTTCTACTTCATCATCATCAAGTGCTGGGCACAAGTTATACATGTCATAGGAAACAATTGAACTATAAGAAAAATTGGCAAGGTTGGCTAAAAGCTTTTTAATATCTCATTATTCTGTGCCTATGCCCCTTCTCTTATCTTTTTAAATTTATTTTTTAAATTAATTTTATTGTTCTTGTATTACATCCATCCCCATTTTACTCACAACTGTCCCTTCCCCACCCCAAATCAATCCCACTTGTTGTCCATGTCCATGGATCTTCCATAGTAGGTTCTTGACTAAACTGCTCCCCTTCTTTGCCTCTTCCTTCCCCCTTCCCTCTTCTTCCTGCTCACTGAAGGTCTATTCACTGTATTAATGAATCTGGTTCTGTTTTGCTTGTTTTTTCTTTTGTTCACTATTGACCTGTAATGGGTGAGATCATATGGTAGTTGTCTTTCACTGACTGGATTTCTTCACTAAGCATAATACTTTCTAGTTCCATCCATGTTGTTGCAAAGGGTAGAAGTTCCTTCTTTCTTTCTGCGGTGTAGTATTCCATTGTGTAAATGTACCAAAGGTTTTTGATCCAATCATCCACTGATGGTCATATAGGCTATTTCCAGCACTATTGTAAATAGGGCTGCTATAAACATAGGGGTACATAGGTTTTTATGAATTGGTCTTTCAGGGTTCTTTGGGTATAGTCCTAGTAGTGGAATTGCTGGATCAAAAAGCAGTTCCATTTTAGTTTTTTAAGGAAACTCCATTCTGTATTCCATAGTGGCTGCACCAGCCTGCATTCCCACCAACAGTGCACCAGAGTTCCATTTTCCCCACATCCTCGCCAACACTTGTTGTTTGCTGATTTGTTGATGATTGCCATTCTGACAGATATGAGGTGGTATCTCACTGTGGTTTTAATTTGCATCTCTCTGATAGCTAGTGATGTTGAGCATTCTTTCATATGCCTTTGGGCCCTTTGTATGTCTTCCTGTCTTCCTCAGTGAGTTGTCTGTTCAGGTCTTTTCCCCATTTTTTAAATGGGCTGTCTGTCTCCCTGGTGTTGAGCCACATTAGTTCTTTTTTTTTTTTTATT
>PVIW01018798.1:0-10848 GCA_004026585.1 Noctilio leporinus
AAGATGGATAAAGGATTTAAACATAAGCAGTGCCACCATAAAGGTCCTGGAGAAAAATATAGGCAGTAAACTTTTGGATATCCTACGCAAAAATATGTTTACTGATACTTCACCAAGGGCAAAGGAAATCAAAGAATGAATCAACAAATGGGACTATATCAAATTGAAAAGTTTCTGTTCAGCTAAAGAAAATATCAGCCAAATTCAAAGGGAACCAACTGTATGGGAAAACATAATTGCCAATGATACCTCAGACAAGGGACTGATCTCCAAAATATATAAAGAACTAATGCGACTCAACACCAGGGAGACAGGCAGCCCAATTGAAAAATGGGCAAAGAACCTGAACAGACAACTCACTGAGGAAGATATACAAAGGGCCCAGAGGCATATGAAAGAATGCTCAACATCACTAGTCATCAGAGAAATGCAAATTAAAACCGCAATAAGATACCACCTCACACCTATCAGAATGGCAATCATCAGCAAATCAACAAACAAGTGTTGGCGAGGATATGGGGCAAAGGGAACTCTCATACACTGTTGGTGGGAATGTAGGCTGGTGCAGCCACTGTGGAAAACAGTATGGGGTTTCCTTAAAAAACTAAAAATGGAACTGCCTTTTGATCCAGCAATTCCACTACTTGGACTACACCCAAAGAATCCTGAAACACCAATTCATAAGAACCTATGCACATCTATGTTCATAGCGGCACTATTTACAATAGCCAAGAGCTGGAAACAGACTAAGTGCCCATTAGTGGATGATTGGATCAAAAAACTTTGGTACATTTACACAATGGAATTCTATATAGCAGAAAGAAAGAAGGAACTTGTACCCTTTGCAACAACATGGATGGAGCTGGAGAGTATTATGCTTAGCGAAATAAGCCAGTCAGTGAAGGACAGATATCATATGGTCTCACCCATTACGGGACAATAATAAGCAAAACTAACAACAAGCAAAGCAGAACCAAGTATATGAATGCAAGGAATAGGCCTTCAGTGGTCAGGGGGAAAGAGGTTGGGAGGAGGGGGGATGTAGAGGTGGGGAAGGGGCGCAGCTTAGACAAGAACCTAGTATAAAGGAATCATGGACATGGACAACAGGTGGGATTGACTTTGGGGTGAATGGGTGGGTGAGGAGGGGGACAGAGGGCAGCAAAAACGGGGTGGATGTAGTACAACAACAATAAAATTTAAAAAATAGAAAAGAAACAGAAATACCATCAGTGAGTTTACGTCTTCTAAATCTATTCACCCGTATATCTGTTTTTGGTTTTGTCAAAAGCCAAGTCATCACTTCTTTAACCAATAAAGATGCAGGGAACTACTTTCAGTTGGAGACAGTTAATTACAAAAAATATAACAGCAGCCAAAGAGGTTTATTTCCCTTATCCTTGTCCAACACACCAAAAAGAACGACCCTGAAACTAAATGGGCCAATGACAGCTATGTGTGTCAGGGGATACCCCACGGCAAGGACCCACAATCTAGGCTGCAACTAAGAGTGTTTATATTCTGAAGTTCCTTTCTAAGGGGCTGAGATAGGAAGCCTCCTACTTAGTATAACCTTGGTGGTGATGAGAAGCTACCTCATGATCACCTCTTGGGGAAGATGGGGAAGTGAGTGGGGAATGAAAATGGAAGATGAACTCAGAGCAGATCCCCACAGGATTACAAGGTCTCCTGCCAAAAATCAGATTAGCTCTGGTCTTGCCTTGTGCTTTGTGTGTGTAGCCTACTTGGATCTGTGCAAAGCTGTCAGGGTGCCACCATGAAGCCATTTCCCTATAGGTTTTGGACCTGTGAATCCAGCTTTCTACTTGATGTCTCCACAAGGGATGCTGTGGGCTCTCAAATTCAGTGTTGTCAGAACTGTATTATTCTCCAAACTTCCAAGACCAAACCTCCTCCTATATGGTCTGCCTCAACTGCCAACTCCAGAAAACGAGGTGTGAACATCTAGACCTTCATCCAACACACTCTTCCAGTGTTTGTCATCTGTGGGAATGGCACTAGCACCTTCCCAGCTGGGAAAGCTAGGGGCTCCAGTCATCTTTTTCATTTTTGTATTCAACCCAAATCACCAAGTTCCTTGGAGTTTTACCTCTTAAATGTCTCTTGGATGTGTCCAATACTCTTCCTTTCCGTTCCTGTCACACTGGCTTTCTGTGTGCCATGCTTCTTTCTGTCTGGACTTTGTACATCAATCTCTTCTAACTCGAATGACACTCTTTCTTAGACAGGACTCTTTCAGATTCTCAGCCCAAGTCACTTCTACAAGGAAGCCTTTCTAAGATCTCCCAGATGAGGCCAGTTTTTTCAGTTACAGACTCACTGTATTTTTAATTATACACTTCCATGCAACTGTGCTCCCTTTGTAGCTCTTAACTCACACATCACACCTCACACCTCACATACAATTTTACATTGCCTTGTGTTATATTTGATAAGGCTACAAGTTTCATAAAGGCACAAGATGTAATGTTTTTATTACCTATTGCATTCCCAACACTGAGCATAGTAGGCGCTTAACATATAAAACATATAATTATTGAATGGGTAAATGAGTAGTAATTACATTTTTGTGTAATTAGCTGTGTAGTGTCTGCCTTTTCTCCATAAGGGAAGGGAAGCACCATCCTCAGGGCAGAGTGCTAAGCAAATAGGCAAACAACTGCCCCTTCTATCCTGAGACTGTGGAAAGGGTGGAAAGGGAGTTCAGATAGTAGATTTAAGTTGAGATGTGGCTTTGGCACTTAGCAACTAAACTGAAGGCCAGGCTTCCTTGGCAGGGACCTACTTGCTCAGGTTCCACTTGCACTTCAGTCTAAAGCACAGTCAGTTCATCTTAGAGGCCATTTAGAAGTCAAGAGGAGATACATCTGGAAGCAACAAATCTGTCCAGCCTGCCTTGCAATCACACATGGGGCAGGAACCTGCTTTCCCTGCCCAGCAATAAGGCTGTGCAGGTTGGAGGAGGCTAGTGCAGATAAGAATACCAGACCTGCTAGCCTATTAGCTCTATAAAGAAAACAATAGGGAACAAGAATAAATAAAATAACAAAAACCAGGTAAAATAATTAAAACCATTTAAATCCCATCAGCTAACCTGCAAGGGAAAATTGGAGGAGGAAAAGTTAAGAAAGGAAAAGCACAGTGGATTGGAGAGGGAGCTCTGGGGGCTGGGGAAAAAGCAGCCTCCTGCTATGTCTGGTTAATGTTGGAGAATAGGTTTGAAGATCTCATTGCATATGGCTTTCTGTTTATTTTTCAATTTCTTTGTTTTTGTTGTTCTTTGTTTTGTCATTAAAAGAAACACCATTTCCTTGCCCCAGATGTAAGGAAGTGAAGCTAGTCATTTGGGAACAGAGCCAGTCCTCAGGTGTTTGTTGTTGTTGTGTAAATACAGAGGAAAGACCCATTTTGGGTTCCTAAAACATCCCTGCTTCCTACCTGAATCTGATACATCTTCCTGGGAAGTTGTAGCTCCTGGAGTTGCTATTTTACACATTTTGTGTGTTGAGGTGTTTTCAGACTTCTTGAATAGTATTTTTATATTACCAATGTTTAGGTCAGCCTGAATCTTCCCATATTTCCAACTCACAGGAAGAAATCATGCAGATGCCTCTCTCCCTGGCTATCCAGTGCCTTTGGACAGTTGTCCATTTTGTGCCCTGGGCCTTGGTTAATAAACACAGATGCACCTCTTTCGGGATTTCTTCCACTAATTTAGCCATTATTGTCCATTAGCACCTCTACTTAAATGGTTTTATCAAATTCATGTTATTCCCTAATGGGTTGGAACTGGTCGGCTTTTGTACAAGAAGAGGAAGAATTAGAAGGGATAACATCAGGTGACGTTTTTCTAATCAGCAGAAGGATCCACAGTACTGGTGCCTGATGATTTTGTGGTGTCTGCATGTGAAACAACTGTGAGCCACTGAGTGTGGAAGCTAGTCTTTGTATAATTATCTTTCAATCATTTTAATTAATCCAAGAGAAATGCTTATTTTGGTTCTGGAGTATACTCACCACCTCTGTAACACATGTTAATCTTTCACTGAAACAAAGAAAGGTGCCTTAGGCTCAGGGAAGTACTGTATTCTCAATATTCTTTCATTTCTCATATTCATTATTGTTGGTACTCTGCATTAATGACCAATGGTTCCAATTTTTCATTTGTTCATCTCACCAAAGTAGAATATCAACTTTGTGCCAGTGTGTATTATCCTAAGGAAGTTGAGGATTTTTTCCTGAGAGTCTCAGGAAAGCCCTTTGGGATTTTGAACAGAAAAATAATGTGACTAGATGATGTCCTTTTAGAAAAATGACTCTAGCTGCTTCTCTTTGAATTTTCCATTAAAAAAAAATTAAATCTGTTAAAGTGTACTGAAGTTGGTATAAACCAAACCAAAACAAAAATCTCTTTTCTCCACCCTTCTGCCACTCTCCAGCAAAGCACAGTTCTCTGTCTCCTGTCTTCTATCATCTGCTCTTCAAGTGTGTGCCAAGAAAGATTGTCTGATCTTAACATCAAATCCTAGTTGCTGTATGTATGGCCTCAGGTTACATCAGCTCTCACTGTCTCCACCCTCACCCTTTGGGAAGCCACTCAGATTTGGCTCTCTGGCTATCAGGCATAATCCTCTGAGACACCTGAGATAGCCCTGAGTTTTCTCCTTCTATTAATGAAGAAACAGACTGTTCCAAAATGGTGGAGCCTGGACTCTACCCAATATATTCTTATTTTGGTTGCTTCTTCCACTATACAACAGGGCCGGTAAAGATCAAGGAACTGTTGTCCACCTGAGCCTCCAAGCTTTGTGGCTTCTTTCTTCCCAGGTGGATTTCCACAGTGTCACATGACTAAGATTTCACCCCCTGAGAGCCTTCCTTGGTTGGCCTCCCTTAATGACTGCACTTCCACCTTCTAGTCTTTATTACTTTTTATCTAAATTAAAGAAAAATGGTTAGAAGACAACCATCATTTCACTTTTTATACTTGCAGTGATTTTGCCTACCCCTTTTCAGCAGGGTTCAATGGCGATGTCAACACTTGTTGCAAGGGCTCTGCCTTGGCCGGGGAGTGCTTTCTTTCTCTTAGCATCCTTAGATAACATAACAGACCTGCCTGGCCTTGTAGGGCACATATTCTTGGCTAAATTCCCCCCTTTGCTGCTTCTCTCAGAAGCAGATTATTACTATACTAAATGCCTTGAGAAAAACTTAATTTATCCTGCAGGTTCACATCTGTAAAACAATAGTGATGAGGAGAGCTGAAGCTGGTGTAGTTAAAAAAAGAATACAAATAAATGGGCTGACACCTCTCTCTCAGCATGGTGATTAAGATAGTCTTAATTATCTCACCTGGTTTTTGTTATTTCATTTATTTTTGTTCCCTATTGTTTCCATTATAGAGCTAATTTGCATATGATAGCATAAGGTCTGGTATTACTGTCTGGGTTTTTCCCTTTAAGAGAGCTGAAGAGCCCCAGGTTAAAAAGTAAAAACCAAAGTTCAAAATGTTCATAAGTGCATGATGACAAGAGCAGAGGCTTAAGTTACTGTGCTCAGTCATGGTCAAATGCCAGTAATATCCAAATATTCAGGACTGAATATCCCACACCTTGTTTGAGTAAGGTAAATAAATGGGTTTCTAATATGACCTGGGTGTGAAAGATGTAATTATTGAAGGGACCTGTGTGATGTCACGAGATGTAATCTCAGGCCCGGCTACACACACAAACACACACACACACACACACACACACACACACACACACTCACAGAGGGGACTGTATGGGGGCAGGGCAGTTTATTTTATTGACTAAAATTTACTCATTCAGTGGATTTTAGCTGTTACCTTTTCTATAGCCTCTCATAGATTAAGAAGCTTAAGCCAGTCATTCATGTTTTATGAGATTTCAAGTATATTAAAAAAATAAAGAAATTGATTGCCAGAAAGTCTTCAAATATTATGATAAATTTAAATGTTAATAACATGAATTATAGTAATTCATAAATTTTGTCAACATGTCTATGTTACTGTATATTTACCTTCATTTGAGGCTAATGTCAAAAATTTACATTGAAACCATTTTTGAACATGAAGCCCTGGACAAATGTCTTTCTTTCTGACATCCACCCCACCCCACGTTGGCTATGCCCTATGTAATAGGATCAGGCAAAATCCTATGAATGGGAAATCAATAATGACCTCCATTGGCCAAGAACTCTTCTAAATGCTTTATATGCATTAACTCCTTCATTTTTCACAAATGTGAAAATGAGATTATAATTATGAGATAAATACTACTGAGATGAGGAAAGAATAGCACAGAGTAGTTAGTAATTTGTCAAGTATCTTAGCTGGTAAATGGTAAAGCAAGCTCCAAAGTCCATGTTCTTAATCATTATGTTAAGGTTGAATCATAAAGTTGTCAATTGTCAATCATTTGTGTACTACAAAATTAGCAATTTCATTTGGTTCAACTTAATATGCTGAGATTGACTGAAGCAATGTTCACATGAACACGCTTGTATGGGACAGGTTTGCTACTATTGCCACTCAGGAATGCACATCAACCTTTTATCTGATTTTTTTTTTCTAAAGTGTTTTATTTTATTTTCTTTTTAAAAATTTTTATTGTTGTTGTATTACATCCATCCCCATTTTGCTTCCCTCTGTCCCCCTCCCCACACACCCATTCCCCCCAAAGTCAATCCCACCTGTTGTCCATGTCCATGGTTCCTTTATACTAGGTTCTTGTCTAAACTGCTCCCCTTCCTTGCCTCTTCCTCCCCCTAACCCCCCTTCCCCCTGACCACTGAAGGCCTGTTCACTGTATTCATATATTTGGTTCTGTTTTGCTTGTTGTTAGTTTTGTTCATTATTGTCCTGTAATGGGTGAGATCATATGGTATTTGTCCTTCACTGACTGGCTTATTTCACTAAGCATAATACTCTCCAGTTCCATCCATGTTGTTGACAAATACAGTATTCATATCTGAGTGCTTTCTGCTCCAGGGCAAAGCCATTTTAAAATTCATTTCTTCTTTGTGAAGAAGTGGAAGGTATAGTAAAGCTGATGAGAGCTTAACAAAAGAAAAACTTTCTAATGAGTATGGCTGCCAAAGGTGGGCTGATGGCCTCTGTGGACAGCAGTGGGAGCTTCTTCCCTAAGAGGCGCACTCAGAGATGGGACATGCTACCATCTGGGGAATGTTCACTGAGATTTGTGTCCTCATGACAGCTCAGCCAGAGAAGGAGCCAGGCATCTGTTAGTTCCTGCTTGCCCAGGAATGGGATAGTTGCAGTGCTGGCCAGTCTACCATGCTCTGATTTTTATTCCAGATGCCAACATTCAGAATCTAAGGCAAGGGACTTCTACTGAAAAATAGGAGATTTTTGGTTTGTTTGATTCTTCCTTCCTTCCTTCCTTCCTTCCTTCTTTCTCCTTTTTTTTTTTTTTGCTCCTGTTGAAAATTTTTGTAATTTGTACAAGATTTAGAAAGAAATACTACTATCTCTTTTAAAAGCCCATATTGAGAGTCCTTATATTGTGTACCTATTCTCATAAACTCAAGTTCTTTTTTGCCTCCAATCTCTTGCTGCACAACCCTGATTCTTCTGGACAGTACCAGATATTCACCATCAGGATTTAGCAGCATTGAATTTGCTGTACATTGTCTCTGGAGGCTAATCTCATAATGACCACTCCCATGATCTCCATTTTGTTGACACACAGTGTGAACCAGGATTCACCTCGATGATAGGGCTGCACCTAGACTTGCTCTTTTTCAGCAGCTGGCCAAATCTACACAGCTCTGACTTTAGTTTGGTGCCAAGTTATCCAGATTCCACAAACTGGCTCAGTGGGCTCATCCTAACTAGTAGTGTAGCAGTGTGAACAGTGCCTGAAAAATCAACATCTAACTGTGCATGAGGCGGCACAGGAAAAGATAGAGCATTTTTGCAGGGTCAAATGGTTTTTTCCTTCTACACCATGTCCACCCAGCTCCCCTGAGAGCAAGTGTCCCATTTGCTGTGAAATTTGGTTTTACTGATTATAGCTTATAATGATCATTCAACTCAGGGGTTTAGGTCTTTCTTTTCCAAAAGCCATTTTAATTAGGTACAAATGTGTTTGTCCCTCACTTACCCTGATCAGTGGGGCATTCAGTATTAAAGATCAAATTGAAAGTAATTTCTTTGATGTTTCCAAAAGAAGACGTAATATTCTTCATCTCTCTGAGTGCTCCCTGACAGTGTGGGGAGTCCTGGGACAGCCAGGATGGGGGGTGTCATATTTTCAACCACAATCATTTGACTGATTGGCCAGGATGCTCGGCATGGCTCAGCCTTTGCAAATGTGTCTCAGCCACAAGTCACATGGCTTACCCCTCAAGGAAATCGTCCCTGTTTTCAGCTATTTTTGATCTCTGGAGTCAGGATCAGTGTGGGAGCCAATCACCGCCAACCTATTCCACTCCTATTAGAAGCTGGTTCACCTTTCCTTTCCTGACCAGTATCTTTTCTCTCTGTGCCCATTCATTCTGAATTAAGCAGCAGCTGAGAGAATCCTATGTAGGAGAGTGACTGAGAATGAGACAGCAGGGCCTGGCCACTCCAGGCTACCTCTCTCCAGGTGGCATGCATGGCTTCATACTAGCCCTGTTCTCTTTCCCTAAAGGTTGAAGAACTATTGTCCTTGCTTGTCAGGCCCAGCTCCAAGGCACATGCAAGGTGTCTGCATTTCCCTTACGTCACTTTATGCCTCTACCCCCAGTGTTTGGAAGAATAATTTCTAGTTACCTGCATTGGTTCCCCTTTGCAATATGTTATACACCCTCTTCTCCTTCAAATTTTCCTGTAATATAGTACATGCTCAGGGTTGCTATGTTGGTCTATCCCACAGGAGAATTTTCAGGTGTTCAGAAATTGAGGGAAAGAAGGCCTTATGGAAAATTTCATTCCTGCCTCCATCAGATCAGACAGTTCCTGAGAGGAGAAAACAGCAAATGTTTAAGTAATGCTAGTCATAATCTTATTATAAAAACCAAGAATCAGTGGAATACTGTGCAGCCAAAAGAAAGAAGGAATTCCTGCCCTTTGCAACATCACAGATAGAAATGGAGAGTATTGTGCCTAGTGAAATAAACCAGGTGGCGGAAGACAAATACCATATGATCTCAACTAAAAGTGGAATCTAATGAAGAGAACAAACAAACAAGTAAAATAGAACCAGTGACATGGAAATAAGGAACAAACTGACAGTAACCAGAAGGGACAGGATGGGGGAATAACAGGGGAAAGGAGAAGTGCCTAATCAAGGAACAAGTATAAAGGATCCATGGGCATGGACAACAGGGTAGGGATATACTGTGGGAGTGGAGGGTGGGCAGGGCAGGGAGGGCAATGGGGAAAAATTAGGGCAACTGTAATTTAAGAACAATAAAATTAAATAAATGAGGAAGAAAAAGGGCCAAGAAGTAGAAATCATCTCCTTGTGTTGGTGCATGTATACGAGGTCTGTCCAGAAGGTATCCAGCTATGTAAGATGAAAAATAGAGACATTTTCTGAAGAAGATACAAGATTCAAGAAACATTGTGCATAGGACAATGATACCTCAGTTCCCTTCAAACTAGGCACCTTGGGACTTCATATAATTCTTCCAGTCACCATCAGCTACCCCATGATATTTGGTGAAAGCCAGAAGTCACAAGACACTCAATCTGGGCTATCATGGGACTGAGTCACCAGGGTGATTTGGTGTTTTGCCAAAAAACTCTGCATAAGACATAATGCATAAGTGGGCACATTGTCATGATGAAGCTGCCAATCGACAGTTGCCCAGAGCTGTGGTCTTCTGAATCACCCAAGTAATTTCTGCAGAGGAATGTTCAAGCTTAATGTAAAGTTTGATGCAGATTCATTGCTTTACTTGCTCTGTCATTTTGAATGTGATGGCCACACAGTACCCTGTTCATTCAATGATGTCTACCACCCCTACTAACTAGTACAGTGAAGTTATTATTGTTCATACATGTGCATTCCAGTCCACTTTCCTTGGCTGCCAGGTTACAGTGATGTTGCACAAACCATTCTTGTTTTATTAACAATGGTTAGACTTTTTCCACACAGACCTCATACAATTCAATGAGTTTTGACAAATGTGTAGAGTTGGGGAAATATTACCACCCAGATGGTATATAGAACATTTCCATCACTCAAAAATGTCCCCTAGTGCTCATTTTTCATCAAGTCCCATCTCCCATCTCCAGGCCTTAGAAATCACTGATCAGCTACTAGAGTTTTACCTTTTCTAGAATTTCATATAAATAGAATCATACAATATTTTTAATCTGACCTCTTTTACTTAGCAAATTGTTTTGAGAATTATATATGTTGTTGGGTATATGACAGTTTATTTCTGTTGCTAACTAGTCATTTTCACTGTGTGAACATACAGATACACTAAAATATAAATTGATTCCAATCTGGAACTATTATAAATAAAGCTGCTATAACATTAATTTATTTTAATTTTTCATCTTTTTAAAAGTGTATTTTATTGATTATGCTGTTACAGTTGTCCCAATTTCTTTTTCTTTTTCTTTTTTTTTTTTGTCCCCTCTGCTCAGTACACCTCTTCCCTCCAGTAGTTCCACTCCCCTAGTTCATGTCCATGGGTCACACATAAAAGTTCTCAGCTTCACCCTTTCTTATATTCTTAATTTCCCCTTGCCTATTTTGTACACACCAAT
Source organism: Noctilio leporinus (assembly GCA_004026585.1). Lineage (NCBI taxonomy): Eukaryota > Metazoa > Chordata > Mammalia > Chiroptera > Noctilionidae > Noctilio > Noctilio leporinus. Next base: position 10,775 of record PVIW01018798.1, read on the forward strand.
CATGCTTCTTTTTTGTTTTTAATTTTATTGTTGTTGTATTACATCCATCCCCTTTCTGCTCCCCTCTGTCCCCC
>PVIW01018799.1:0-10846 GCA_004026585.1 Noctilio leporinus
CAGTGGTTAAGGCGCCGGCCTGCAAACCCAAAGGTTGCAGGTTCGATTCCCCAGCCAGGGCATATAACCAGGTTGCAAGCCAGGTCTCCAGTCAGGTCTGTGGCTGGAGACAGGTGAAACGCAACCATACATTGATGTCTCTCTCCCTTTCTGCCTCTCTCCCTTCCCTTCTTTCTAAAAAATAATGAAATAAAATCTTTTAAGAACAAGAAAAATTTAAAAAAAAGGTAGTTATGAGATACTTGGGAAAGTTAGAATGTTGATTGAACATTCGATATTATTGACTTTTGTTAATTAAAAAAATAAATTGTAAATATTCTTAAGATAAAACTTTTATTCATTTTAAGTATATAGTTTAGTAGCATTAAAGCATTTACATTATTATAAACCATTATCACCATCTATCTCTAGAACTTGTTTCATCTTGCAAAATTGAAACTCTGTCCCTATTACACATTAACTCTCCATCCTCTGTTTTCTCAGTTTTTGGCAACCACCATTCTACTTCCTGTCTTTATAAATCTGACTATGCTCAAAATTTCATATGAATAGAAGCATGTAGTATTTGTCCTTTACTGAGTGGCTTATTTCACTTAGCATGATGTCTTCATTGTAGTGGGTGTCAGAATTTATTCCTTTTTAAGGTTGAACCATATTTCATTGCGTGCATATATCATACTTTGCTTATCCCTTCATTCATTGATAAACACTTGGGTTGTTTCCCCCTTTTGGCTATTGTGAATAATGCTGCTATGAACATGGGTGTAAAAATATTTCTTCAAGATTCTTTTAATTTTGGGGGACATATAACCAGAAGTGGAATTATTGGATCATATGGTAATTTTATGTTTAATTTTTTTGAGGAACTACCATGTTGTTATCCATAGTTGCCACACCATTTTACATTCCCATCAACCATGTACATAGGTTTCAATTTCTCTATATCTTCACCAATACTTATTTTTAAAATAGCCATCCTAATAGATATGAAGTAGTATCATATTGTGGTTTTAACTTGCACTTTCCTAATGGTTAGTGATCTTAAGCATCTTTTCATGTGTTTACCAGCCATTCATATATCTTCTTTGGAGAACTGTCTATTGAAGTCCTTTGCCCATTTCTTTTAAGCAGGTTTTGTTGTTGTTGTTGTAAACTTGTAGTTCTGTAGTTCTGGATATTAACCCCTTATCAGATATATGGTTTGCAAATACTTTCTCCCATTCCATGGGTTGCCCTTTTATTCTGATGATTGTGTCCTTTGATGTACAAAAATTGTAAGTTATGATGTAGTCCATGGTTTCTATTTTTCTTCTTTCCCTTGCTTTTGGTGTCATATCCAATTAATGTCAAATCAAATTAATGATTTCTATTAATTTTTAGGTGTAATAATAATATTATGTTTTCTACAGGTCTTTGTTTTTTTAGAGGCATATACTAAAATACCAGGGAAGTAGCATTACATTCAAAATAAACTTTATAATAACCTGGTTGGGTAAAAAGTGAGAGGGGGGTCAGATAATTGGCCAAATGTTAATAATTGTCCTGGGTGAGGGGCTCATGGGGTTACTTATACTAATCTCTCTACTTTAGGGTCTGTTTAAAAATGTTCCACAATAAAAATGTTGAAAGAAAAGATTGTAAGTACATGTTTATCTACAGCAGTCACCATGTCTGCACATAGGTCCCAAAAGTGCCACAATCATGGAGCCAGCGCTATCTTTCCAGATAACTGACGGGGGGCTTTTAGAGCAGTGACAGCCCTGAAGAATGTGGAGCAAAGGGACCATTCCTACCCTTTCCTTAGCAGTCCGTATTAATAGTTTTGTAAACAAAATATCATATTTGTTATTTTTAAAAAATTTTATTGTTGTTGTATTACATCCATCCCCTTTTTGCTCCCCTCTGTCCCCCTCCCCACCCACCCATTCCCTCCAAAGTTAATCCCACCTGTTGTCTATGTCCATGGTTCTTTTATACTAGGTTCTTGTCTAAGCTGCTCCCCTTAAGAAATGATGTGCTAGACCATATCCATTTTCTTCTGCTCTGGTTCCATCATTTTGATGAAGGAACTTAGAAACACCATTGTTTTATAGTGTTTTTCTCTGGGATGTGCAATGAATGAAGCAATTGAAATAGCAATGGCCTTTTGAGGAAACTGCATCCCTCCCTCTTCCCCAGGGGGAACTGAGATGTCAGCTCACCCCACTTGCTTCAGTAGTATTTTGTAGTACAGTGATTACAAAAGGAAAAATTAAGATTCATACAGCATGCTTTAAAAGGGAGCAACAATAACAATTACTACCATTTATTGAGCACTTACTATTTACCAGTCCTACTTCATAGACCACTTCATTTAATTTATTTTCATAAGGATCTTATGAGATAGATGTTATCATTATGTTCATTTTTACAGAAAAAATACAAAAGTTCAGAACAGTAAGTAATTTCTGAAAGATTGCACAGCTAGTAAGTAGGGTTGAGATTCAAATCCAGGCTGCTAGTAAGTAGGGTTGAGATTCAAATCCAGGCTGCTTTGTTTCTTCCTAACCATAGAATCTATGTAATGAATAACCACCTTGCATTTACTTAATTTTATTTTAAACTTATTACCTTAGAATATGTTTTTCGATTTTAGAGAAAGAGGGGGGGACATTGATACAAGAGAAAAACATTGATTGGTTGCCTCCATATGCACCCCAACTAAGGATCACACCTGCAACCTTTTGATATATGGGATGATGTTCCAACTGACTGAGCCACCTGGCCAGGATGCATTTACTTGGTTTATAAGGGTGATTTGAATCCATACATTTTTTTTAGTTAATTTTATTTATTATTGTTGCATTCTTAAGTTTTTATATATAAAAATATATACTCCATAGGGGCTTTTGGATATTTTTCTGGCTATAATTTTCATTTTTTCTTTTGCATTACTAATATTTCCCAAGTTGTATGGTTAATTCTTACCACATACATTATGAAATACATACATGATTACCCAGATCAGTCTTCCTAGAAAAGAGTACTTTATGAAATACATATATGAAATATATGTATGATTACCCAGATCGGTCTTCCTAGAAAAGAATACTTTAAGAAGCTCCTTGAGGCTCCTGGGAATTGTAAAAATTAGCACTTTTGGTCTGTTAGACAATGCAGGTGTATGACTAATGCATAAACACACCCAACCATGATAGGATAATAGATCCAATGTCAGAAAGTATGTAGATTTTCTCACTGGTAACCTCCCAGAAAGGAAACCTGCCACCCGGTTTTGCTAATTAAACACAGCTCAATGTCTGTTCCTCAGTAAAGAGAATGAAATCAGGCAACATATGGTCAGGTGGGCGAGGCTTTGTGTTGATGGCTGGTTTTCTAGGCTACATATATATTCTAATTAAATGTAACACATTTACAAACTAACAACTCTTATGGAAAAAATGTAAAACCACCATACATACAATTTACTATGCATCAATTACATAGAAAAACACATGGTAAATACATTATAATTATTGGTTAAAATAGAGCAAAGATAGTTCTAAGTGCTCATTTTATTGTAAAAGTTTTAATAAATAATTATATTGTAGTTATGTAGTCTCCTTAGTGGCTTATTAAATTGTAATAAAGTGATCAACAACTGATTCAAATAAGTCTTAAAACCATCTTGCAAATACTTTGTAATGTATTTTCCATGTAGACTAGTTATGAAATACCAATATTATTAAAATATCAATACACATTAGCAATGCATTTACTTTCTGTTTTTAGACCTATCCTATTCTGTTCCCCCAAAAGCTGATTAATGACATCTACAATCAGATGCACAAGCTTTAAAACAAATGAGCTGAGAGTTGCTGTCTTTGGCATCAATCTGAAAGTCTCATAATATGGTACATTTTTAGCTTTGTTTTGCTTTTACCTGAATTGAAGCCAAAAAGCTTTCAAAAACCTGCGTTCACCAAAAACAGAGTAAACTGCCAAGGCATAAATTGAACTCTAAAGATTATCTGCAGTGCTAGCCATTGTTAGCTTTTATTGTCTTTGTTTGCTTAAAAAATGGATTTATGGTCTAAAATGTGGATTGCCAGCATACTAATATTTTCCAGATTTACCCACTATACCAAAGCAACACTTTTCTTACTTTCTACGGTTTTAAAAATTAAATTATGTAGCTTTCGTTTGATGCCAGTCACATTCCTATTTTTTAAAAATGAATATGGCTTTTATTAAAATTATCAACAAATCCAGTCATATTGAGATTCTTATACTCTTCCCTACTTTACTCTCAGTTGGGCCAAGGAATGGAATTCAGGAGTACACGTTCAGCCCTTTCTTAGAAGAGCATAGTAAGCCTGTTGCTTCAGCATAATCAGCAGCAGTGTCAATTTTGACCCTGAATTTCTAATTATTCTTCATTTATAATTTGATAGATACAGTGTTTCAAATTGCAGATGCTACTTAGCCCTTTTTAGGTTAATATATCTTTCTAGGCAAAACTCTCAAAGTACATCACATATTTTGGCCATTTTGGTAGTTACAGATTCCCCTCACCCCTAACTAGGGCCTGTGCTTGAGTTATTTTTATGGATTCTTGGAGCTTCCATAGATTTCTAGTAAAGCAACTGCCCCCATCCCCCCTTCAAACCTTTACCCATCATCTAATTTAGCAATTTTCAAAATGTGGAACACAGGTACCAGGGGAATCCTAAAACCTTTATAAGGAATCCCAAGATCCAAACTATTTTTATCATAATGTCAAGATCTTTTTGTCCCTTTTATTCTGTTGACATTTGGTCATTTGTTGATTGTGCATAACCAATGGTGAATAAACTGCTGGGGTCTGAGCTCAAATTAAGGCAGTGGCACTTAGCTGTGAGTGGTCATGGTATGTTTCATAGCTCTGAGTTTATAGGAAAAAATAGATCATTGTATTTATCATAGTCATGTGTTCATGAGAGATGATCAAAGTAATAAGTCCAGTTGTGCTCAAGGATTACCCTGACAATGCTGTAAAAAAGATTGATTTTATTAATTCTGGATCCTCGAGAATTTGTCTTTTTGATATTCTGTATGAGAAAGTGTGAAGTATGCATGCTGAATTGTAGTGGTCATCTTGGCAAGGACACTGTGAGATTAAGTTGTAAGCTAAAATAGCCACTTTTTTTTCTTAATGGAAGACCATCTTTACTTGAAAGAGCACCTGACAACCTATGGATACCAAGACTTAAATATCTTGTGAAAGTCATAGAAGAAACCTATCAACTTAAGGAAAATAAGTGAAAATATATATTATCAATTGTAATTTTTAAAAAAGATTTTATTTTATTATTTTTTATAGAGAGAGGAAGGGAGAGAGGCAGAGAGGGAGAGAAACATTAATGTATGGCTGCCTTTCACTTGCCTCCAGCCACGGACCTGGCTGGAAACCTGACTTGCAACCTGGTTATGTGTCCTGGCTGGGGAATTGAAGTCAATGGTAATTTCTGATATGAAAATTCAGTGTTTTGAGCCCTGGCTGGTGGTATAGTGGATAAGGCAGGCACCAGCCTGCAAACCCAAAGGTCATTGGATTGATTCTCAGTAAAAAATAATATCCACAATTAATTAAAGGGGATGTTAGGACACTCTTCTCATTTCTGATAACTTACCTGTGTAAGGCCCTATTTTTCTCATGCACATCAACAAAATAACATAGCACTAGATTGGCTACTGAAGCAAATATACGAACCCAGCTGTCTTCTACTAAGCCAGATTTTAAACAATGCCTAATCTCACTAAATTGCTTTTCTTTTATTGAAAATATAGTAATTTTTCATTGAGCTATGTTAAAAAGTAATATTGATTTGCTTTTTATCATTGTTACTTCTATATATCATTACCATTTTAAAATAAGTAATAAGTATTCTGAAGTTTAGCAGTGCTAATTTTCATTATGTTACATATAACTCACATAGACAAAAGCTCTTTAAGTCTTCTATATTTTCTAAACATATGCTGTGGCCTAGAGATCAAACATTTAAGAATTGCTGCTCAGAAACTATTGGTTATGCCTATGCAAACTTAATGTGGTTGCAAGTGCATTTTACTTTCTTGATGTTGAGGCTGATGAAGAAATTAAATTAACTAGAAATGAACTTCAATTTTCTTGTTTCCAACTCTGAAAAAAAAATGTTTAAGACACATTGTATTTTGTCACGTCATAAAATAATCATTGGCGAGATGGCAGCTCAATTTCAATCTTAGTTTGGCCACCAAGGACATTAGCTAGAGTGTCCTCATTTGGGTAAAGTTAAAACTATCTTTAATGAAAGATTACAATACTATTTTGTTAAAATTAGTTGGGAGAATGGGATCTGTTGATATTGAAACTCAAGTTCAGAAGTCTGTTGTTGGTGATGTCTGGAAAAGTGGTACTCCTATGGGATTCCTGTCTCCTTGATCTCTAAGCAAATGAAAAAGAAATGATATTATGGGAAAGGGAATCTCTGCTACTCATTCTTTCCACAGGTATCAGGTTTCTAGAACTGGTCCATAACCCTCGGACCATCTTCTGATGCCATCTAAGCAGATTATTCATGAGTTTGATTTATCCACACTGTTGTCTTGACTTCCTTTATAGAAAAAGCTAAAAGTTGCCTCTGAAAACTGACTCATTGAAATAATGAGATCCTTTAAACTCTAAAATCTTAACAAAACAACAATCAACAACTAAAAACCATTCACTGCAGATGAAAGCACAACTCCTTGAATTAAGTTATTATTCCATTTTGCATACAAGCATACGTATATTAGAGATGTAGATTCATAAGCAGATACAGTTGAAATCACATAGGAAATTTAAGAGTATTACAGAGGTGTATAGTTCTGTATACTTAACTTTCTTCATAGTAAAATTTGAAATCAGCACTTATTAGCAAAAAGAAAAAATTATCAAAATAGGTGAAAAAAATCTTTTGAGGGAATAAATGCCTCCATTTAATTTGAATTCTGTTAACTGTGCAGGTCTTAAATTCTGCACATGTTTTCAGTGTGTTTTTCTTAAAAATGACTATGTTTTAGTGTCTCTGCTGAGTGCATAATTTTCAAATGTTAAAAATCTTATTAATTTTAGCTCAAAAATTCTTTTAAAAATAATTTATTTTTAGAGAGAGGGGAAGGGAGGGAGAAAGAGAGGGAGAAAAACATCAATGTGTGGTTGTTTCTTGTGCACCTCGAACTGGGGACCAGGCCTGAAATCCAGGCATGTGCCCTGACTGGGAATTGAACTGGCAGTCCTTTGGTTTGCAGGCTGGAGCTCAATCCACTGAGTCACACCAGCCAGGACTCAAATATTCTTTACACTTTATAAGATTTCCTTTTCCACCAAGGTCTTCTTACACGTTCCAAGTTAATTCTCTGATGTTTTATAGTGGTTAAAAATGACCCAAATTATTTCATAGACATCTAAAGTAAATAGAGGTTAAGATTTATCAAAAAGTATATTTTCAATTGAGTTCTAATTATTGGACATGCAAAATCTAAGTTTTTAGTTCTAAGTAGCAATGGACTTGATTAAGTGGAAAACATTGAGAAAACCGTCCTGTGTTTTCAAGCACAGGCATGATAAGCCACCTTGAAACTTATAGTGGTGGGTAGGGGTGGGTTCTTACATGATCATCCCTGTTTCTATGAAGAAAGATATATTTGAATGTGTTTGTACAGTTGCATTCTAGATAATAATCTATTATAATCCTTTACTTTATGTGCAAAATCATGGACACTGCCAAAGAAAGGTGTAAAATATTGCCACATGTTGAAGACAAAGAATGCGAGTGTGTGGAGTTAATTCACGCATTTCATTAGGTTAGTTAGGTGCTGGTGGTTTGGGGCAGGGAGGTTTAGCTTTTGTTCCCCATAGGAATGCCCTATGGTCTTCCACTGTGTGTGCATGTGCACACGTGTGTATGTGTAATTATAAGTGCTTTCTCATTTAGATCAATGTCACTTTTTTTTTTTTTAAAGATTTTATTTCATTATTTTTAGAAAGAGGGGAAGGGAGGCAGGCAGAGAGGGAGAGAGACACCAATGTACAGTTGCGTTTCACCTGCCTCCAGCCATAGACCTGACTGGAGACCTGGCTTGCAACCTGGTTATGTGCCCTGGCTGGGGAATCGGACCTGTGACCTTTTGGGTTCGCAGGCTGGCGCCTTAACCACTGTGCTACCAGCCAGGGCCAATGCCACTCTTAATACATGAGAGTGAATGCACACAACCTATGTATGACATAGAGTAAGAACTGGAGAAATTTTTATTATTTTATTTTATTAAAATTTTTTTTAAAAGATTTTATTTGTTGTTTTTAGAGAGAGGGATAGGGAGAGAGGCAGAGAGGGAGAGAGACATCAATGTACGGTTGCCTTTCACCTGCCTCCAGCTATGGATCTGTCTGGAGACCTGGCTTGCAACCTGTTTATGTGCCCTGCCTGGGGAATCTAACCAGTGACCTTTGGGTTCACAGGCGAGCGCCTTATCCACTGTGCCACCAGCCAGGGCTTAATATAGTCACTCACATCTGTATATTTTGGAGACAGCTAATTTTAAAATCCAAATTATCAGGGATTCATATTTTACAAAATTGTAGTACATGTTTTAAAAAGAAATTGAACAAATGTTTAATGGAGGATAACATCTAAAAATTAAATTAATTCTTAAGTCTCTTGTCACGTATTTCCAAAGGCAAAAGCATTGGCTGTAGAATTAGAAAGACATTTGAAATCTGGAATTATTAACTGTGTGTAACCTTAGGCAAATTATCTAAGTCTCTGACTCAGTTTAGGCATCTGTAAATTGAGATTAACAACCCTTACTTTTCAGGTTGACATGAAAATTAGGTGGGATAATGTAATAAAGGACTTAGCATAGTAAGTGGCATACATTAATTTATGCATTTAACATTGACTATGAGTCTATGATGTGCTGAGAGTTTTATTAGTTGCTAGGGATACAACTTTACATGGCACTAATGTTACATCTTCAGTGTTAATTCCTTTCCATAGCCAGCCATTGTAATAAAATAGTTTTCTTGAAGCTGTGTCTCCATACAAATATGCTACTGATAGAAAATTATAAGTTCCATTACTTTAAATGAGTGTGGAAAGAAAAGACTTGAATCATTTGAAGATTTTTGCTTGAGAATTGGTGTTGGTCCTTGAACAGGTGGAGATGCGTAGCTCAAATGAACATGAATGAAAGTCAAGGGGAACTTGTAACATTAGGCCTGGTATAATTAATATACTAAACTTAATGTTATAAGAGATAAGTATTTTGTAACATTAGAGAGAAGTATTCTGAGCCCAGAAAAATTCTTCCCAGATAGCTTACTTGTGGTAAGAATCTCCAAATTTCTCCAACGTCCCTAAATCACTCTCCATTCATTCATTCTTGTTTATCATTATTAATGACTGGCACCCTTCAAGATTCTAGAAGTGCTGTAAGGGAGACAGGTTGACTTGTTTTGTTACAGAATTAGCAGATTCACTCTCTTGTGTTCTTGAATAGAGGGCCCGTTATTTCCTTTTGTGCTATTGTTTCTGTTTATGATCATCTATGACAAGAATATCTATATAATAAGAAATAAATTATAATGGGGTGCTTTGGATTGTCACAGGAAATTCCAGTTTAATCATCTTAAATGATAAGAAACATTTTTTTTGGCTTTAATCTAAAAAAAAAAAAATGGGGGCCCCAAAGAAGTTTGGTTCCAGGGTTTTCAATGTGTGAATGGGGGTCCAGTTTCCTTCCATCTTTCCTTCTTGCTAGTTTCAGGATGTCAGTTGGTCCTCAGGGCAGTTTTTCCCAAGGTTATTTCCACCCAGGTGTCACACTCAAACACAACCAGGATTTCCCATGACAATGTCGAAGAGAAGAAGAGGACATATTTTTCCACGTGTCCAATTTCATGAGCAAAGAAATCACAAATGCCCCTTGACAGACTTTCCTTCACCTTTCATCAGCTGGAATGATGTCACAGGTCATGCCTAAACCTTCTCTGTCAGCAGGCAGAAACCTGTGACAGTTTGTTGGGACTGTGACCCCTTGAAGATTTGATAGTGACTGGCACTCTTCCATGATCATAAGGAAGAGGGCAGAGATTTGAGAAAAAACAAGAATTCATTAAAAAGGATAAAAAAGCCACCATAAAGGTCCTGGATATACTTTCGGATATCCTACGCAGAAATATGTTTACTGGTACTTCACCAAGGGCAAAGGAAATAAAAGAACGAATCAACAAATGGGACTATATCAAATAGAGAAGTTTCTGTTCAGCTAAAGAAAATATCAGCAAAATTCAACTGTATGGGAAAACATAATTGACAATGATACCTCTGACAAGGGTCTGATCTCCAAAATATATAAGGAACTAATGTGACTCAACACCAGGGAGACAGACAGCCCAATTAAAAAATGGGCAAAGGACCTGAACAGACAACTCACTGAGGAAGATATACAAAGGACCCAGAGGCATATGAAAGAATGCTCAACATCACTAGTTATCAGAGAGATGCAAATTAAAACCACAATAAGATACCACCTCACACCTGTCAGAATGGCAATCATCAACAAATCAACAGACAACAAGTGTTGGCGAGGATGTGGGGCAAAGGAAACCCTCATACACTGTTGGTGGGAATGTAGGCTGGTGCAGCCACTGTGGAAAACAGTATGGGGTTTCCTTAAAAGACTAAAAATGGAACTGCCTTTTGATCCAGCAATTCCACTACTTGGACTATACCCAAAAAATCCTGAAACACCAATTCATAAGAACCTATACACACCTATGTTCATAGCGGCACTATTTACAATA
>PVIW01018800.1:0-10844 GCA_004026585.1 Noctilio leporinus
AAAGTCTCAGAGCTCCCAGTAATCTGCCCCTGCCTGCAGGCTTTCTGTTAGGCTTAAAGAGTGAAAGTCTTCCAGTTATACTCCTTCCTCAGCAACAGGACTTAATCACCACATGGTGAAGCAAGAGGAGTAAGGGGAATTCTTATGGTCCAGGCTATTGCCTCTCTCAGGCTGATACACTTGGAGAGGAGTGCTCTGCCTGAGAAAGATGGCTCCTGCAGTGTGGGGAATGAATGACTCAGCCCGGGCACCTGGCTGCTGTTCCTTCAGTTCTCTCTCCAGAGCCACGAGCTCCAGGCTCTCCTCACATGTCTCTAGTCTACTCTGCCCTCCCTCTGCCAGAGCCAAGAGGGTAATTGGTTGAAAATTAAATTTTATCCTTTGGCCCTTTGAAAGGTTCTTTGTGTCTCCACCTGTCTCTCCCCACTAAGCATGAACCCTTCTTCTTTTCAAGCTATATGTTATGTGGATTCCTATCCCAGTGATGTAGGCTAGGGAGCTCAGCTTGGGGTTTAGACCCCATATTTCTCAGGATGAATCCCTCAGCTGCTGAACTATCCTTCCAGGACTTCAGCTGCTGCCACTGTGAGCCCAGATCTCCCTCTTGCAATTCCTTTGTGCTCTGCCCAGTCGCATTGTGGTAAAATGTCTCTTCTGTCTGTTTGCGCTTACACAGATTCTCTCTAGCTTGTGTTCAGTTGGCCATGTCCTGTTTTATCTCAAGAAGTTAGGAATTTCTATAAATTATATAATCACCAACACTTCTTTTGTTATCAGCTATCTCTTGTAAACTAGAAATATTACTCTGAGCCTCCTCTCTCTTTTTAAAACTCTAACATTAAAGTAAATTTCCCATTCCATCAGATTTTACTGTGGCATATGGCCTGAGATAAAATTATACATGGATTTCTACTCAGATTGACACCTAATCATCCTATAAATACTTAATAAAAACTTATTTCCACCATATTAATATCAGATATATCTTTATTGTAACTCTAACTAATGCAAATAATATAAATTCAGAGGTTATGTGCTCCAGTAATTTATTTACTTAATGGGATCTTTTATTATACTGCATTTACTATCATTATTATATTCTTCCTTCATTTTCTAGATAAGATAGATGTGCCAAGAATTTTTTCTCCTTTTTAATGATTTGCATTCTTCCTGATTAAATTGCTAACTCATCAACATGTCTATGTGACTGTACTCATTTCATGGAAATCACTGGCTTTTGGGATGCCAGACAACCAAATCCCATTTAGGATAACCATCTGGGACAATTCTTTCATTAGGTAAAAAATAAAAACTGAATTAAGGAATTTACCTCTCCAAGATAAAGAAAAGGGAAAATCAGCAAAACAAAACAAAATGCGAAAAAAATTGCATGTACCAATAAAGAGAAGGCAGGGGAATTTAGTTTTGAGATCAAAATATGTTATAAAATTTAATGCAATTCTAATGTATGAAATGCTTCAATTGCCTATTTTATAGGTCCTGACAGAGTGGTCCCAGTGAAGCATAACCTCATGGACCTACATGAATGGGTCTAGCGAAAAGAAACGAACCAGAACCTCATTCACTAAACATGTCAGCTCTGAATGAAACTATTAAAAAGGTCAATCCTTGATTCTAAAGAACTTGGTTTCCTTACATGGTCTGGAAAGTACCTAACAAAATTAAAAAACCCAAAAAAAGGGCTGAGGGAGCTTGGCTCTCTTTGTAGGGAGAGGAGGGGAAAAGTGTTGCCCAGATTCAGGGCCAAATGTGTTTCTTATACAGAGAAAAGGAATATTTATATAACAAAAATAAGTACATGATAATGTGCATGTGTGCAAGTATTTACAATCTTATACACACTCTGACGTTAGGACAAAGACATGTCCCATTTGACTGATAGGTATCCATTTGGACTGACACATCTGAAGGCTAGTGGGAAAATTAACATTGCAGAATTGATATTGTGGATTGATGACATCTTCTCAGACCATATGGAGAACTCACAAATGAAAGAAGGAAGTAAAAGTGTAAAAAAATGTTGAGAAGATGAAAATTATTGTTTTCCTATTTCATGGCCACACTAGTAAAGTGGGTCATCAGAGACAAAGGGCCCCATTTTGCTCAATGAACATCCGGTGCAGCCAGGCCGGCAGCATGCCCCTTAAGCCAACACCCTCTTGCTACCTCTTCTCATAGCCCTGGTGGTGATCAGTGGTGGCCCTGGCAGATCTCTGGGCGGTGACCTATCTCAGAACCACATCATACTCAGAAGAAAGAACTTGGTCCTCCTGAGCCAAATGAGGAGAATCTCTCCTGCCTTCTGTCTTTAGGACAGAACAGGCATCACATCCTCCCAGGAGACCTTAGACAGCAGCCAGATCCAGAAGGCCAAAGCCTTCCATGAGATGCTCAAGCACACCTCTGACCTCCTGCTCATGGAGCACTCCTCTGCTGCCTGGAACACCATCCTTTTGTTCCATCTGGGCATGGGACTCCAATGGCAGCTGGACAACCTGGATCCTCTTTGGTGAAGGAAATGGGAGAGAAAGAAACTGCCCTACCAACACAGGGAGCCACACTGGCTGTGAGGAGGTACTTTGAGGCCGTGTATCTCTACCTGAAAGGAAAGAAATACAGTGCCTCTGCCTGGGAGGTTGTCCAAGTGGGAGTCATCAGATTCTCATCTTCAGTAACAACCTTCAAAAACAGTACAAGAAATATGGATGGAGACCCAGGGTCCACTTGAAAAAATTCTTGCTGATGAATGTGCTGGGTCATCCTTGCACATAGAAATTAGGTCATGCGAAAAGCATCTTATTTCTGTTTTAATCATAGAATTTATTGACTGTAACTCAGCAAATATTCTGTCATATGTAAAGCAAGGAAATGTTACAGAATTCAGTTACTAGGAAACCAGTCCTTAAGAGGTGACAACCCTGCTATTATTCATTAATTAATTTGGTATTATATAAACAACAGTCACCCTTATATTGAATTAAAATTTACATAACATGTTTACTCTTTCTGTTATTAAATTTGCATTTTGCCATATTAAATTCTATGAGGGAAACTTTATTGAACTTGTTAATTCAGGAAATTTCACTTATTTTATCCATAATATATACATATATATCTGTCTCAGAATAGTCCTTGTCTACTGAGCCTCAAAAAATAGTTTCAGTCCTAGCCAGAAAAATGCCTATCAAATGCTGGTAATCCATAGAATTGAGAAGAGTCCTGGAAAAAATGGAGTACATTCACTATTTAGGTCTGAGTCTAACAGATTTACATTCAGACTGCAAGGAACGGTGGGTAGAAATATCTGAGGGGAGCCACCTAGAGTGATGTGGGAGAGGTGCATGGTATTTCTTAGCTGCATCTGGCACCTAGTGCTGTTCCTTCCACCCTCAACACAGTCCTGTTTTACAGACTGCATTCATTCCCTCATACAATCCCCCCACCTCTTAACACCCACCTGCACAGGTGCTCTGCTTCTGTTGTGGTTCAGCTTCAAGTTTTCTACTCAGAATATAAACACACAGGGAATAAGCAAATGTTGAATAGAAGCTCTTGTTCAAGACTATTGTAGGCAGGGCTGTGTCTTCGTGTGTCCCGATGTATATATTGGGCATCTGAGCAAATGTCATAGTTACAAAAGAAGTTTGTGCTGCTATAAAAGGAATCAGCTGCTTTCAGTTTATTTTGTTTGAGTTGAATGAATTTCTCACATAACAGGGAAGAGGTGTCATTGTGGGATGACATATTGAATCTTTGCCTCAGATGATCTAGTCATTGATTTAGTTTGCTTTTCTATAAATGGTGCATAAGTTTTAAATAAATGTTGCTTTTTTTCCTCTCTCCTCTACTTTAGCAGAAGTAGGGATGCTTGACCATTTTGGACTTCAAGATATTTTTCTTTGATTGCATAACACCTTTCAAATAGTATGATTCTTTCTATGAGAGGTGCTATAGGATATACATATCACAAACTTTGGCATGCTCAGCTCTTGAATTTATAGAGTAATTGGCTGTCAGTCAGTGTGTTACATTTACATTACAAATGTGTTGTTCGCCAAGTTGAAGGTCCACTGGTTGAAACTATAACCATGGGGGCCTGTTACACTTCAGCTACATTATAAGGTGAATTTCAGGATAGCTGGATGTCTACCAAGCCCAGTTATACTTGAAATTAACCATGACAAAGTCTATCCTGGAAAAAGCATGTTCCATCTCTCAGCTGCCTCTTTGGTTCTTGTGAACAAAATTCCCAGAATGTCAGAAGCTCAGACTCTAGGATCAGAAGGCCTAGATTCTAAAATGTTGCTATGGTCGCAGGGAAGTTACACTCTGTGGCTTTGTTTTCTTCTTCATAAAATGGGGATGATGAAAGAATCTAAAGCTGTTCATGTTGTTAAGGCATGTGTAATAAAGCAAGTAAAATAAGACTGAACCATGCAGGTACTTGAGAATCACCTGTTTCATAAACATATGTTTGCAAGATGTGTTCAGAATGCTTAGCACAGTACCTAGACCATAGTAGGTGCCCACTAATGTCATCCTTATTTTTAATATTGTCATAAAATTTTCCAGCTCTATCATTTTCAGTATTAAAGATAATGAGGTAACTGGAGTTTTTCAATGGATTTACTCACCATATGAAATATATGTACATTTCTAGCACTAACAGCCATCACTCTGACTGGCAAAGTTAGTAATTTGGTATTCTTATTTAAAGTACATTTCTGTTAGTTTTTTGGTATGATTTCCACTCCTTGTTCACAAAGGGGTTACATGTGGGAAAAAAATAAAGGAATACTCATGTGGCAGGGTTTGCAAAGCTGAAGGCTGGCCATTGGCAGGAATTTCTCTTTTAAGACCCTGCCAGAGCAATCAGCTTGTGTATTTTCTTTATTCTTGGCCCTACATCCTTCACTTTGCTATAATCTTGTTGCGGTGAATTTAGTTGTAATATTATGTCATTTTGTTACTCACAGATGAGCCTTTTGATTTTATTCAGGCCTAAAACTGGTTACATGAGTGCTATTCATATCAGGGAGGGCAATGTGCTTAACCAGTCCATCCACTGACATGCCAATCTCACCCCAAAACACCCTCACAGACACACTCAGAACATTTGACCAGGTAGCTGGGCACCTCAGGGTCCAGTCAAATTGACACATAAAATTAATCACCACCAGGGCCGGAAATAAAATACTGTGAAACCCAGTGGTGTGCTAGACCTGCATCCCCATCACCCCAGGTAGTCTCAATTGGATAATGTCCTTTCAACCTGATGCAAAAATATGTGTGATCATTCTCTGTAATCACTCAATGATTACAGGGTTAACAATAAGTTAACCCTTCTACAAGAAGAAAGAGCACAGGGTTTGCATTCAATTCTTTGAATGTTTTGTGTGTTGTCAGGACAGATCAAGTGCCCACAAACCACCCCTACTGAAGCCCCGAATTCAGGAAGAGTGTCTGCCCTGCCTCAACCCTCCAGAACACCGGTCATAAGTCCGTACCTCATGGACAGTGCAGACCCCACAGTCCTCTTCCTGGCAGTAGTTGTATACTTGGAGTGGCATCCAAACATTAAGTCCAGAAACATGAGCAGATTACACTTCTTCTGAGTATAGGATCACCACATGCTGAACACTAAGCCAGGCCTGTGGGAGAGAAGAGGCTACAATCCCTCCACCCTCCCTTGCCTCAGGTTCATCCTGTCTCATGAAGAAGGGTGAAAAAGAATGGCTCCTAGTCTATTTTGTGCTCAAATCTGACTCTGTCCCTTAAACACTGTGCACTTTGGGCAAGTCTCTTCCGTGGGACATATTCGGGCCTCTTCATTGCCTTTTGAGACAGAGTTTAGAAAACAAGGTGTTCAAGAACATGTGTGAAACCATCTGAAAACTGCCATGTGGATAGAGGTTAGAGGTTATTCGTCGACACGCCTGATTGTGTTCTATTGGATGGTGCTTCCAACTTGCATAGGCACACACCACAAAACTAACAAAGAGAAGGTACATTCACTACTTACTTGTTGAAATGCCAATCACATGATTCTGTATATATATATATATATATTTTTACTTTCTAATTTATGTAATGGCCGATATGGAATCAACATCCTCCAACCACAATTTCTCCATGGAATCGTGAGTAAAACTGAATAGCTATAATATGTCCTAGTGTGTTTTGCATGTCCTTCCCAGCCCTGGAAAGGGTCCAACTCTATTACTTGCTCTTTAAGACCCGTGTTTTCTCTGCCTGGATTGTCCACAAAACAAACTACTAGATTTGCTTTTTTATGTAATATGCTCAGAAACACAAGTGTTTTGCAGAGAAGAGACACTTAAAAATATTTTATGAAATAATGAAATGGATAACAATATTTATATTCCTTTTCAATTCAAATACAGATGAAAAGTATAAGGCCATTCTGTATCTCTTTAAAAGGATAAGATAGTGGATGATATATAGATATTACACCTCCAAAGCAAGTGAAAACAGAACACAAAGGTGGCCATAAAATAATACAAAAGATAAATTTTGTGAATATAATAATCATCCCAGAGAGATGCATTCTAATGACTACAAATTAAAAATGGATTTTCTCTTCATTCAAAGTAGTTTCCTCCTTTCTTTGAAAATGGCTCATTGCATTTTACTGTAGATAAAATGCCTAGGAAGTGAGTGAATATTTACAAGTTGAGGCTTCTAAGTAGACAAGATATAAGTAGATAACACTGAATCCTGGAGATTGGGTGTAAGTCTACTTTCTATTTCCTGGGTTTTCTGTGAGCTTGATGATGCAGAGAAAGCACTTATTGATGTTCATTTCCTCACTTTTGGGCCGATTATGTGAAAGGCACAACAGAGGTAGACTCTCTTCTCAGAGACAGGCTGGTTCTTTGGAACTATACCTTCACAGCCAGGCTGGGCCCTCATTACCCAGGAAAAGGGTCTTTTCTTTCCCCACCCAACTGGTTTCCAGGTCTTCCAACGGCTGACCAAGTCCAGTGAGGAACTTTAGCCGTGTGTGCTGAGGAGGCTGAAGATCTTCTGGATCATCACATGGAGAAGGATGTGGCCCCGGCTTTCTGGCACTGGCTACCTTCCAGCTGCCTCTGGGGAACCTGAAAACATTCTTTTCTTTCAGGCAAGAAAAGTAGGCGGATTCTCCCCCTCTTGGTGCAGAACTGTGAGGGTCTCCTGCTTTGGCAGGCATGGTTCTGGAGCAGGTCACAGCTAAGGCTATACACAGAGCTGGAGAACATTGTTGGTGCCACTGGTGAAAAGTTCTGCAGGGCCTTGGTGAGTTTGCTGATTGATAAAGTTGTCTGGCTCTGGAAACCTTTACCCAGCTGCTCTGAGCACCTTCTGACAAATGAAATTCCGGAATAAGCCACAATAATCATGTTCTATACTTATCCCAATTGTGTTTCCATATTTTTCCCAATTTCCTGTCTATTCATGGTCCTCATGTAATGTCTCAACTTTCATACTTCTTTTGTTTCGTTGCAATGGAAAGGGACAAGTCTCAATCCCATAAAACTTATTCACCTAAATGAGAAGCAATGTTGACATAAAAACCTGAGTCTCAATCTTTCTCTCTATTCAATTCTATTAAGAGTAGTTAGAGGTTTGATCCTGGACTCCATTTTAACACTTCTTAACCAGCACCCAAATAAAAGTTGTCTCACCTCTCCCCATTTTCCATTTAAGGGGATAATGTACTGAATCGAAATTCTTCCACTTTTCTTTCCAGGAGGGGGAGATCATGTTTTGTGACAGTCTGCAGATAACAGGTGCATGAAACGAACACCCAGGGTTCTTTTGTACAGTTCTCTTTGTTCTGTCACCCAACATGTGTTGCCTACACACACGTAACCATTAATTTGCTTGGATATGAGGATGCATGGAAAGTAGGATGGGGATGGAGACTACCCTTCATGGAGCAGGGAAGACACACAGTGAGGAGGCATGATTCGGATTCATGAAGGACGGGCAGTCTCAGTACAGCTAATAGCAAATACTTAGGACTGATGAAGGGGAGGAACTTGGAAAGTAGTACAAAGCTTCATTTTCTGACAAAATCTGTCTGTGGCCCCTGAATATACATGACAACAGATTTTCACTCTCCCTTCCAAAAACACAATTTTCACAGGGTCACATAGGTACCTAACTGTACAGATTAAGTAAAAGTTGCAAATGACAAAACGAGAATCTGAACAAATGGAATGAGAGCTGCCACTAGTGTTAATGTAACCAACAGTTCTCTGTATGACCCAAGCCATGACACAGGAAGAGAAGGGAGGCTTTGATTGTAGATCCTTTCACACTCTTGGTAGGTGGGTATTGAAGTCCTCCAGAAAATGGAAACTCTAGCAGAGGACATTGTCTGTAAAAGTTCGAAAGAAGAGAGATCATGTTTCCACCTATACTTCAATGTCTGAACCCATAATGAGAGAACCCATACAGCTCACTTTGCAAGAATCAGCAAAGAGGAGAGTTGTCACAAAGAAGAATGGCTGTCCTGTGAATGATGAGAGGCCACACTGCCTTTGGTGATACTACTTTAAGGCACAGGATAAATTAAACAGTTAACTAGACCAGGACAAAGTTTCCTTTTAAAAAGCTTGACGCCCCTGCCTGGCGTGACTCAGTGGATTGGCGCTGGCCTGTGAACCCAAAGGTTGCTGGTTCAATCCCCAGTCAGGTCACATAACCAGGCTGAAAGCCAGTATACCTTAGCTTGAAGGCAGGTGAAAGGCAACCATACATTGATGTTTCTCTCCCTTTCTTCTTCCTGCCCTGACCTTCGCTCTGAAAATTAAAAAATTAAAGTAAAACACATAATTTTTTATAAATAAATAAATACCTAAGAGGGTGTTGGGGAGATCTTGATGCAAAAGCAGGCATTTAGGGATTTTCAGCCATTGGAGATCTCAATGCTAATTCAAAGGCCACTTCTTGGCTTCACCATGAGGTGGAGTACTTCCCTCAAGCACACAATTCCAGAGGGAAACAAATCAAAGTAATCAAGATAAATCATACTTCCGTGCAATACTAAAACTATGAAAACCAATGGGAAAATGCCCACAATGAACAAAATATCACTATCAAAAGCTTAAAGGCATGAAATGACCTTCTAATTACAAGCTAATGAGAAGATTACAAAATAAAAAGGCTCAATGCAAATATAAGTGTGGCAAATTCCATTTAGTCTAAAACATTCTAACCAAAGAAAACGAAAAGATGTCTTGCTAAAAACCTCCACTGCTTTTATACAACTCTAATGTTGACAACAGAGCCAAGTTGGGATCCTGTGAAGATGTTTCAGCAATGAGAAATATAGAGGAGTGATTCAAAATTATCACCGAATCAGGAGAAAGTGTCCACCATTGTAATATTCCCAACTAAACACCGAAAATCTTGAAAACACTAATGTGTTTGCTTCCACTAAAGCCAAGAATGTGAAATTATATTGAATTCTGATTTTGGTGTAAGTAAAATACTGTTTATTTAAATAGTTGAAATTTATTCCATGCTCCTTTAATAATCTGAATGTTTAAAAAAAGTAAATTTCAGGTTTTATTTTCATTAAATAAACAATTTTTAAGTATTTTAGATCGTTTAATAAAATGTTTTAGCCCTGGCTGGTGGGGCTCAGTGAATTGAGTGGATTGGGCCCTGGCCTGAGAACCAAAGGGAGGCGGGTTTGATTCCTAGCCTAGGCGCATGCTCAGGTTGCAGGACTGGTCTCCAGTTGAGGGCGCTCCAGGGGCAACTACACATTGATGTTTCCCTCCCACACTTTCTCCCTTCCTTTCCTTCTCTCTAAAGATGAACGATTAAAAAGCTTTTAAAGAGTACATAAAATATTTTAATATTAAAGTACTCTAAAATGTCCCCTTCGCTATTGGTATTTAATATTAAAATAATACACTATTTTGAAAAGTCTAAGCGTTCCCCTTTTCAGTTTATGCCTTATTCCACCGATCAGTAACGAAACTTAAAAAAAAAAAAAAAAATCCCCGTAAAAATAAAAATGCGGGTACAGGGGGACTCTTCCTGGGCTGGGGTCACCCTGATAACAGCCCTGACTCACCGCCACAGTGTACCAATCACGTCCATTTGAGCCCCCTCGTTTTGGCCTCTCTGGTCTCTGAACCTGCTAGCGTCTCCCAGAGAAAAGATCCGAAGTCTGCAAACGTGCCCAAAGAAGCTGTGTTCCCAGCTTCAAATCTCTCACTCAGAACACGCCTTCTTTGCAAAAAATGCCTCGCTAGAATTTCAGTGACTGTAAAGCATCACCATTGAAAAGTGTGCGAATGGCTATGTTTTGTGTTCATTATTTAAGACAATGTCTCCAGAGAGGCTGGCGCATAGCTCGGTCTTCAGCCAGCAGGGCCGCTGCGGAAAGGAAGGCTCTCTGTTCACTATTAAAGCAGCACAAAGTTGCTCTGTGGAGTTTCTCCTGTGCTGCGATTGCGCACACCGAAAACAAAGGCTTCCAAGTTCCTGTGCAAACCCGAGCGACCCCGGTTGCGCCCTCTTGCGGTCATCTGGAGAATCGCGCTTTCCACGGAACCAGACAGGGAAACTTGGCTAGGTGCCAGCTGGCCAAGGTTCCCCTGAATCACCAGAATTCTCAATGGCCCAGATCTATCTGTGGCTAGCGGCAGGAGTGATGGTGCTCTGCTCTGTCCCTGCTTGCTCTCTTCGGGACAGTGTACTTTGGATCCATAGCCCAGAAAACCGCCAAATCTTGGTTCTTTTGAGACACTTGAATACTATCCATCCTCAACTATGCCTAAAGGACAGAAATGACTTCC
>PVIW01018801.1:0-10803 GCA_004026585.1 Noctilio leporinus
TTGAAGTATTTTTTCTATTTCTGTGAAGTCTGTCATTGGTATTTTAATTGGGATTGCATTGAATATGTAGATTGCTTTGGGTAGTATGGACATTTTAATGATGTTAATTCTTCCCATCCATGAACATGGTATATGCTTCCATTTATTTGTGTCTTCCTTGATTTCTTTCTTCATTGTTCTGTAGTTTTCTGCATACAGGACTTTTACCTCCTTGGTTAAGTTGATTCCTAGGTACTTTATTTTTCTTGTTGCTATGGTAAATGGGATTTGTTTTTTCACTTCTATTTCTGTTGTTTCATTATTGGTATACAAAAATGCTTTTGATTTCTGGATATTGATTTTATACACAGCTATTTTGCTAAATTTGCTTATTAGGTCAAGTAAGTTTTTGGTGGAGCCAATCAGGTTTTGTATGTACACTATCCTATCATCTGCAAATAATGACAGTTTGACTTCCTCCTTTCCAATTTGGATCCCTTTGATTCCTTTTTTTTCTCTGATGGCTATAGCTAGAACTTCCAAGACAATGTTGAATAGAAGTGGAGAAAGTGGACAGCCTTGTTTCATTCCTGATCTTAGGGGGAAAGCTTTCAGTTTTTGTCCGTTAAGTATGATGTTGGCTTCAGGTTTCTCATAGATGGCCTTTATGATGTTGAGGTATGCTCCCTCTATTCCCATTTTGCTGAGGGTTTTATCATAAATGGTTGCTGCACTTTATCAAATGCTTTTTCAGCATCTATTGATATGATCATATGGTTTTTACCTTTCAATTTGTTGATGTGGTGTATTACATTGATTGATTTACAAATGTTGTACCAACCTTGCATCCCTGGGATGAAGCCCACTTGATCATCATGTATTTTCTTTGTAATATGAGGGCAGTGTTATCTTAACTCCAAAACCAGGTAAAGACACAACAAAAGAAAACTACAGACCAATACCTCTGATGAACATAGATGCTGAAATTCTCAACAATAGCCACAGCAATCTTGAGAAAGAAAAACAAAACAGGAGGGATCACAATACCCGATATCAAACATGGCCACTATAATCAAAACAGTTTGGTACTTGCATAAGAACAGACACATAGATCAGTGGGTCAAAATAAAAAGCCCAGAAATAAACCCGTGTTTTCATGGTCAATTAATATTTGACAAAGGAAACACAATCATACAATAAAGTAAAATGTGCCTCTTCAATAAATGGTGTTGGGAGAACTGAACTGATGCGTTAAAAAAAGTAAAACTAGACTATCAACTCACATCATACACCACCAGAATAAACTAAAAATGGATAAAAGACTTAAATATAAGACAGGATACCAAAAAAATCCTAGTGGAAAACATAGGCAGCAAAATTTCAGATATATCATGTAGCAATATTTTTGCCAATATATATCCTAAGACAAGAGAAATAAAGGGAAAAAAAGGGACTACATCAAATTAAAAAGCTTCAGCACAGATAAAGAAGCCAGCATCGAAATGAAAAGGGAACTGACTATAAGAGAACATATTTTCCAATGATACTTTGGATAAGGGTTTAATCTCCAAAATACATAAAGAACTAAAACAAACAAACAAACAAAACACCAACTTATACAACTCGGTGCCAGGAATACAAATAATCCTGTTAAAAATGGGCAAGCGACCTGAATAGATACTTCTCCAAGGAGGACATACAGATGGCCCATAGACATACGAAAAGATGCCAGGCATCACTAGCCATCATAAAGATGCACGTTAAGTATGCAATGAGATTTCACCTCACACTTGTCAATATGGTTATCATTAATAAATCGATAGACAACAAGTGCTGGCAAGGATTAAATAAAAGGGAACCCTAGTGTGCTGTTGGTGAGAATGCAGACTGTTTCAGCCACTGTGAAAAACAGTAGTGACTTTTCTCAAAAAATTAACAATAGAACTGCCTTTTGACCCAGTTATTCCACTGCTGTGATTATACCCTAAGAATCCTGAAACACCAATTCAAAAGAACTTATGCACCTCTATGTTCATAGCATAACTATTTGCAGTTGCCAAGTGTTGGAAACAGCCTAAGTGCCCATCAGTAGATGAATGAATTAAAAATACTTGCTGTATTTACGCAACGGATTACTACATAGTAGAAAGAAAGAAAGAAGTAATTCCTACCATTTGCAATTGTATGGATGGAACTGGAGACAATTATGCTAAGTGAAATAAGCCAGTCAAAGGCATGGGCCTTCAAACCCAAAGGTCACTAGTTCAATTCCCCAGCCAGGAGACCTAACCAGGTTGCAAGCCAGGTCTCCAGCCAAGTCTAGCTGGAAGTGGGTGGGGAGCAACCATACCTTGATGTTTCTCTCCCTCTCTGCCTCTCTCCCTTCCCCTATCTCTGAAAATAATAGATAAAATCTTAGGGAGAGAGAGAGAGAGAGAGAGAGAGAGAGAGCCCTGGCTGGTGGCACAGAGGATAAGGCGCCGGCCTGCAAACCCGAAGGTTGCTAGTTCAATTCCCAGCCAGGGCAACATAACCAGGTTGCAAGTCATGTCTCCAGCCAGGTCCAAAGCTGGAGGCAGGTGAAAGGCAACCATACATTGATGTTTCTCTCCCTCTCTCCCTTCCCCTAAATAAACAAACAAACAAACAAACAAATAAATAAAATCTTAAAAAAGAAATAAGCCATTCAGTGAAACACAAATACCATATGATCTCACTTATAAAAGGATTCTAATGAACAAAATAAAGTAATGAGGGGGGACAGAGGGGAGCAAAAAGGGGATGGATGTAATACAACAACAATAAAATTATTAAAATAAATAAATAAATAAAAATAAAGTAATGAGCAAAACAGAACCAGAGACATGGAAACAGGAAACACACAGACAGCTGCCAGAGGAAAGAGGTGAGGGAAGGGAATGGTGGAAAGAAGGGGAAGGGATTAGTCAAAGACCCATAGACATGGACAATGGGTTGGGGATGGACTATGGGAGCAGGTGTGGCCTGAACTGAGGAGGGAAAGGGGGGCGGAGGGAATTGAAACAGCTGTAATAGAATAAACAAGAATAAAAGATGAAATAAATAAATCACAAGGAGACAAATTAGACATAAGCTCTTTCCAATGAGACATCTTGGAGCAGCAGCACCCCAATAGCGATAGCCACATCAATTGCCCAGCTCCTGGCGTCTAAATGCCGTTCTCCAATTAAATGAATTCAGGCTCCCTAAAGAAATGTTTAAGTTCGAGGCTAGACAGGAAAAATATAAGATGATTCTATAACATCTTTTCTTGCCAGAGGCAAGGAATTAATGAAAGAATAATACGGATATACCAATAGCACAAAACACCAGCTTGAAGAGATTTCCAAAGGCTAATTGGGGACAATCTGAGTATCCAAAGTAGATAATGACACCCTGGCTGGTGGCTGATGGCTGGTGGCTGGTGGCTGGCAGCCTGTCTGCAAACCCAAGGGTTGCTGGTTTGATTCCCCAACCAAGGTACATGATGAGGTTGCAGGCCAGGTCTCCAGCCAGGTCCATAGCTGGGGGCAGGTAAAAGGCAACCATACACTGATGTCTCTTTCCCTCTCTGCCTCACTCCCTTCCCCTCTCTCTAAAAATAATAAATTTTAAAAAATTACAAAAATACATAATGATAGTAAAAGATTATAATTCATTG
The DNA here is from genome assembly GCA_004026585.1 of Noctilio leporinus. Lineage (NCBI taxonomy): Eukaryota > Metazoa > Chordata > Mammalia > Chiroptera > Noctilionidae > Noctilio > Noctilio leporinus. Next base: position 3,659 of record PVIW01018801.1, read on the forward strand.
AATAAAATAGGAAAAATATGTCCTTACAGATATACAACAATATATAAATAAATTGGAAATTTGTTGAGGAATAGAATAGTTACATAGTTTCCATTTTTTCTTTCAAAATGTTCAATTAATTACAAAGAGTAAAGCAGTAACTGGAGATTGGAGAAGTCTGAAAGATATCATCTCAATAAAGTAGCCAGTGTTATTGTCAGTAATAAGAAAGCTTTAAACTTTGTATCACAAAGTATAATGCACTGAGAACACATCATTTTTTGTGTTACTCCTTTCAAAGATGTATAACATGAATCTAATCTGAGGAAACTCCAGACAAGCCTAAATTGAAGAGACACTGAAAAATAACCAGCCTGTGATCTTGAAAAATGACCTGGACATGAAGTCAAAGAAAGGTTACAATTGAAGTTAACTAGAAGCTTGACACATGCAACATGTGGGTTTGAACTGTTTTTTGTTTTTGTTTTTTTTTCATTTTATTGTTGCTTTATTACATCCACCCTTTTTTTCCTTCCCTCTGTCCCCTTCCCCACACACCCACTCCCCACCAAAGTCAATCCCACTTGTTGTCCATGTCCATGGTTCTTCCATACTAGTTACTTGAATAAACTGCTCCCCTTCTTTGCCTCCTCCTCTACCTTCCCCCTCCCCACTCCTCTGCCCACTGGAGGTCTATTCATTGTATTTAAGTATCTAGTTCTGTTTTGCTTGTTTGTCATTTGTTTGTTTTGTTCATTAATGTCCTATAATGGGTGAGATCATATGTATTTGTCTTTCACTGACTGGCTTATTTCACTAAGCATAATACTTTCCAGTTCCATTCTTGTTGTTGCAAAGGTTAGGAGTTCCTTCTTTCTTTCTGCTGTGTAGTATTCCATTGTGTAAATGTACCAGAGTCTTCTGATCCATTTATCCACTGATGGACACTTAGGCTGTTTCCAGCACTTGGCTATTGTAAATAGTGCTGCTGTGAACATAGGGGTACATAGGTTCTTATGAATTGGTGTTTCAGGGTTCTTTGGGTATAGTCCAAGTAGTGGAATTGCTGAATCAAAAGGCAGTTCCATTTTTAGTTTTCTAAGGAAACTCCATACTGTTTTCCACAGTGCTTGCACCAGCCTGCATTCCCACCAACAGTGCACCAGGGTTCCCTTTGCCCCACATCCTCTCCAACACTTGTTGTTTGTTGATTTGTTGATGATTGCCATTCTGACAGGTGTGAGGTGGTATTTTATTGTGATTTTAATTTGCATCTCTCTGATGACTAGTGATGTTGAGCATTCTTTCATATGCCTTTGGACCCTTTGTATGTCTCCCTCAGTGAGTTGTTCAGGTCCTTTGCCCATTTTTTAATTGGGCTGTCTCCGTGGTATTGAGTTGCATTTTGCTATGAAGAATATATTGCAACACTTAGCAAACTTTGAATGGAGTCTTTTGGCAGTAATGTATTGAGGTTAATTTTCATAGTTTGTTGCTTGTATTGTTTGAATATAGAAAAATGTAAGAAATTTGTAAGAAATACACACCAAAGTTTTCAGAGTAATAGGGAATTGGGTTGTCAACCTATTCTTAAATAGTTAAGGAGAAACACTTACTCCTACAGTACTTATAGCTTTTTGTGGAAGCTTGTAATTTTTTTCAAAAATGTTTCATTAAAAAGTATACTATTTTTAAAAAGTAGGCATGACCTGACTCTGCTTGGGCAAGATGTCCCCCATCTCTGCCTTGCAGGCTACCTCCCACCTGTGGGAATCAAGAACAATAGTTTTTAGTCAATCTCAGGCTGATGAAAGGAGCTGCTATTATCAGAACAGGCAGGTGCCTGAGTGGGGCTCAAGGTTTTCTGTCCATCCACATGTCTGCTTTAACTTCACTGGTGAATCATTCTTGCCATTCTCAAAATATGTGCTCCATCTGTAACAGTCACCAAATTACAGCCAGGTATGCCTACAAAATTTCTTACATTCTTTAGACCACAGATCTCTGTCTGCCCCTGAATTCTCCTAAACCAACCAACCTCAGAAATAGATTTACTTGCTATTATAATGTGAGGAATGTTGCTGACTTTTGCACGAGGTTTTCTGCATTCTCTCAGTAACTGACTAAACTCTTTACAACCAATTATGCTGGGAGGCAATCAGCTGTTTTTCCACAATCCTTTCCACATGCAGCTATTTTCATGAATTAACTTTGGGATCATTGCAGACCTTTGAAAAGCAGCATAAGGCTCTGGTGCTTTAATAGGATTTAGTAGTCTTAGCAATGGACTGAATATAAAGAAACATAAAATCTATTCACAGCTGCTCCTGAAAACATTTGTGCAGTCTTTGATAAGATAAATCTCTCTCCTTTTGTGGGTGAGATGATGATAGCTATCACTTATTGTCAAGGTGCATATAAGAATAAAGTGTACTTAGCCAGTGTCTTGAGTTCTTTATTAGGAGAAAGTGGGTAGAGATATTGTTGTATTTATTCAGAGCTTAGTGGAAGGGAGAAATTTTAAACCCGAGCCCTATTAAATAAAATAATAATTGTTTTTATTGATAATTATTAGATAATAACTTTGTGTAATCACTTATTTATTCAACACACATTCACTGTGCTGGCCATAATATAGACACAGAAGATGAAGCTTTAAATAGGACAACGTGGTGCCTGCATTCAAGAATCATAGTGTCTGGTGGGGAGATGAAACTAGCCAGTCCTCACAAGTATCGGCAGTGACATTAAGAAAAATAACTATTTTAGCATTCAATGAAAATGGCTACTATTTTAAGTATATTTATTGATTATGCTATTACAATTGTCCCAATTTTTTCCCCTTTGTCCCCCTTCACATGTTATCCCCCTTCCCTCCAGCAATCCCTTCTTAAGTTCATGTCCATGGGTTGTGCATCTAAGTTACTTGGATTCTCCATTTCCTCCACTATTCTTAACACCTCCCTGTCTATTTTGCACCTACCAATTATGCAGCTTTATCCCTGTACCTTTTCCCCATTCTACCCCTCCACCATCCCTCCAAATGACTTATATATCTATGATTCTGTTACTGTTCTAGTTGTTTGCTTAGTTTGGTTTTGGTTTCTAGATTTAATTTTTGATAGTTATGCGTTTGTGTAATTTTAATGTTTATAGCTTTATTCTTCTTTTTCTTGAATAATTTTCTTTAACATTTCATATAATAAGGGTGTGGTGGTGATCAACTCCTTTTGCTTTACCTTGTCTGTGAAGCACTTGATCCACCCTTCAATTCTAAATGGTACATTTGCTGAATAGACCTATCTTGGTTGTAGGTCCTTACTTTTCAGCACTTTGAATACTTCTTGCCAGTTTCTTCTTGCATGCACAGTTTCTTTTGAGAAATCAACTGATAGTCTTATGTGAATGCCTTTGTAGGTAACTCTGCTTTTGTCTTGTTGCTTCTAAGATTTTTTCTTTACAATTAGAAGAAATTTATATATACCTCAAATATAAGTAAAAACAATGCAGAAATTTCAGAAAATCAAACTACATGGAAGCACAACAAAGAAATACTCAGCCAGACAGGTAGGAGGGGAAGCACCAGAGCTGAGGCTGCAGCAAAATGTGCAGTCATACATTTAAACTTTGGAAAAAATCCTGAGGCCAAGCCACACAACTCTCAGTCCCAGTGCCAGGAAAAATAGAGCCAGCAGCTATAGTGGCTACTTAGGAACTGAGGCTATGGTGAAAAGCACAGTCACACACCTAAACCTGGGAAGAGATCCCAGGGCCAGACTGCACAGGCCACAGCTCCAGCACTGGGAAAATAAAGTCATATTGCTTCTGATTGTGAAAACCAGTGGGGGTTGAAACTACTTGTCTCAACAGGCAAGTGGCATTGTTCCCTTTCAGACTCCTCCACCACATACATTGCCAGAGTGTGGTAAAACAGTCCCCATGCACTGATGAATTTCTAACACCCCACCCCTTACAATTGAACAAGTGTGACAGACCCATTTAAGACACAGAGGCAAACACAGACAGCTATCAAGCTGAGGAGATAGAAAGGTATGACCCAAAAGAAGGAGCAGATCAAGATGTCAGTGGGAGAACTGAACCACAAAGAGATAGCTAACTTAACAGCCAAATAGTCAACCTAACAGATGCAGATTTCAAAATGATGGTCATTAAGATGCTCATAGACTTGACGATATGCTTAAATATGGCAAAAGCAGGAAGGAAAAATTGATGGCTAGGCTATGTGAAAAAAAGAAAAATCCACACAAAACCAAGGGTAAAGGGAAGAAAACCAGGGTTCAAATCAATGATTTGGAATAAAAGGAAGAAATAAACTATCATCCAATACAGAAAGAGGAAACAATAGTTGAAAGAAATGAGGAGAGGTGTAGGAATCTCTGGGAAAACGTTAAATGTGCCAATATCCAAAGCATAGAGGTGTCAGAAAGAGAAAAGGAAGAACAAGAAATTGAAAAATTATGTGAAAATATAATGAAGGAAAACTTCCCTAATTTGGTGAAGGATATTGACATACAAATACAAGAAGCACAGAGTCCCAAATTAGCTAGACCAAGGAGGATCATACCAACACATCAAAATTAAAATACCAAAGGTTAAACATAAAGAAAGAATCTTACAAGCAGCAAGAGGAAAAAAAAAAGAGTTATGGACAAAGAGGTTCCTATAAAACTATCAGCTGATTTCTCATAGAAAGAGTTTGGGAGTCTTCCCTCTTCTTGGATCTTTTTGGTATAGGTTGAAAAGGATAGGGGTTAGTTCTTTAAATGTTTGGTAAAATTCACCTGTGTATCCATCTGGCCCAGGGCTCTTGTACTTTGGGAGATTTTGGATTACTTCTTCAATTTCACTAGTAGTTATTGGCATATTCAGGCTTTCTGCTTCTTCTGGATTCAGTTTTGATAGATTACACATTTCCAGAAATGTGTCCATTTCAACCAAGTTGTCATATTTCTTGTCATATAGTTATTTGTAGTAATTTCTTACAATCTTTTGTATTTCTGAAGTATCAGTTGTGATTTCTCCTCTGTCATTTCTGATTTTGTTTATTTGGGTTCTCTCTCTCTTTTTCTTGATGAGCCTGGATAAGGGCTTGCCAATTTTGTTTATTTTTTTCAAAGAACAAGCTCCTGGACTTGTTGATTCTTCAAATTGTAGTTTGAATCTCTAAGTTATTTAGTTCTGCTTTGATCTTTTTTTTTTTTTTTTTTTTTTTTTTTTTTTTTTTTTTTTTTTTTTTTTTTTTTTTTTTTTTTTTTTTTTTTTTTTTTTTTTTTTTTTTTTTTTTTTTTTTTTTTTTTTTTTTTTTTAATTTTATTGTCCTCTTACTTGCTCTGGGCTTTGTTTGTTGTTGCTCCTCTAGTTCTTGCAGCTTTATGGTTAGGTTGTTTTTATAAACTTATTGTGATCTTTGTAGGTAGGCCTGTATTGCTATCAATTTCCCTCTGATGACAGCCTTTGCTATGTCCCATAGGTTTTGGACTGTTGTGTATTCATTGTCATTTGTTTCAAGAAACTTTAATTTTTTAATTTAATTTTATTGTTGTTGTATTACATCTATCACCTTTTTGCTCCCCCTCTGTCCCCTCCCTACCCACCCATTCCCCCCCAAAGTCAATCCCACCTGTTGTTGATGTCCATGGTTCCTTTATACTAGGTTCTTGTCTAAACTGTTCCTCTTCCTTGCTTCTTCCTTCCCCCTCCACCCAAACCCATTTCCCCTGACCACTGAAGGCCTAGTCACTGTATGCATGTATTTGGTTCTGTTTTGCTTGTTGTTAGTTTTGTTCATTATTGTCCTGTAATGGGTGAGATCATATGGTATTTGTCCTTCACTGACTGGCTTACTTCGCTAAGCATAATACTTTCTACTTCCATCCATATTGTTGCCAAGGTTAGGAATTCCTTCGTCCTTTCTGCTGTGTAGTATTCCATCTGTATAAAAATGTACCGAAGTTTTTTGATCCAATCATCCACTGATGGGCACTTAGGCTGTTTCCAGCACTTGGCTATTGTAAATAGTGCTGCTATGAACATAGGGATAGTACATAAGTTCTTGTGAATTGGTGTTTCAGGATTCTTTGGGTATAGTCCTAGCAGTGGAATTGCTGGATCAAAAGGCAGTTCCATTTTTAGTTTTTTAAGGAAACCCCATACTGTTTTCCACAGTGGTTGCACCAGCCTACATTCCCACCAACAGTGTATGAGGGTTCCCTTTGCCCAGCATCCTCGCCAACACTTGTTGTTTGTTGATTTGCTGATGATTGCCATTCTGACAGGTGTGAGGTGGTATCTTAATGCAGTTTTAATTTGCATCTCTCTAATGACTAGTGATGTTGAGCATTCTTTCATATGCCTCTGGGCCCTTCGTATATATTCCTCAGTGAGTTGTCTGCTCAGGTCCTTTGCCCATTTTTTAATTGGGCTGTCTGTCTCCCTGGTGTTGAGTCGCATTAGTTCTTTATATATTTTGGAGATCAGACCGTTGTCTGAGGTATCATTGGCAATTATGTTTTCCCATACAGTTGGTTCCCTTTGAACTTTGCTGATATTTTCTTTAGCTGAACAGAAACTTTTCAATTTGATATAGTCCCATTTGTTGATTCGTTCTTTGATTTCCTTTGCCCTTGGTGAAGTATCAGTAAACATTTTTGCATAGGATATCCGACAGTTTACTGCCTATATTTTTCTCCAGGACCTTTATGGTGACACTGCTTATGTTTAAATTCTTTATTCATCTTGAGTTTATTCTGGTGTATGGTGTAAATTGGTGGTCTAGTTTAAGTTTTTTTGCATGTTGCTGTGCTGTTCTCCCAACACCACTTCTTTTTTTTTTTTTTTTAATTTTATTGTTGTTGTATTACATCCATCACCTTTTTGCTCCCCTCTGTCCCCCTCCCCACCCACCCATTCACCCCAAACTCAATTCCCCCTGTTGTCCATGTCCATGGTTCCTTTATACTAGGTTCTTGTCTAAGCTGCTCCCCTTTCTTGCCTCTGCCTCCCCCCTCCCCCCAACCCCTTTTCCCCTGACCACTGAAGGCCTATTCCTTGTATTCATATACTTGGTTCTGTTTTGCTTGTTGTTAGCTTTGCTCATTATTGTCCCATAATGGGTGAGATCATATGATATTTGTCCTTCACTGACT
>PVIW01018802.1:0-10838 GCA_004026585.1 Noctilio leporinus
TTGCCCTGGTTTTGGGATTAGAATAATATTGGCCTCATAGAACAAGTTTGGGAGTCTTCCCTCTTCCTGAATTTTTTGGTATAGTTTGAGGAGGATAGGAGTTAGTTCTTCTTTAAATGTTTGGTAAAATTCACCTGTGTAGCCATCTGGTCCAGGGCTTTTGTGCTTTGGGAGATTTTGAATTACTTCTTGAATTTCATGAGTTGTTATTGGCCTATTCAGGCTTTCTGCTTCTTCTGGGTTCAGTTTTGGTAGATTATACCTTTCCAGAAATGTGTCCATTTCATCCAGGTTGTCATATTTTTTGTTATAGAGTTGTTTGTAGTAATTTCTTACAATCTCACATCAACAAATTGAAAGACAAAAACTGTATGATCATATCAACAGATGCTGAAAAAGCATTTGATAAAGTGCAGCAACCATTTATGAAAAAAACCCTCAGCAAAATGGGAATGGGGGGGCATACCTCAACATCATAAAGGCCATCTATGAGAAACCTGAAGCCAACATCATACTTAACAGACAAAAACTAAAAACTTTCCCCCTAAGATCAGGAATGAGACAAGGCTGCCCACTTTCTCCACTTCTATTCAACATTGTCTTGGGAGTCCTATCTATAGCCATCAGAGAAGAAAAAGGAATCAAAGGTATCCAAATTGGAAAGGAGGAAGTCAAACTGTCATTATTTGCAAATGACATGATAGTTTACATACAAAACCTGATAGGCTCCACCAAAAACTTACTCAACCTAATAAGCAAAGTTAGCAAAATAGCTGGGTATAAAGTCCATATCCCGAAATCAAAAGCATTTTTATATACCAATAATGAAACAACAGAAATAGAAGTGAGAAAACAAATCCCATTTACCATAGCAACAAGAAAAATAAAGTACCTAGGAATCAACTTAACTAAGGAGGTAAAAGACCTGTACTCAGAAAACTACAGAACAATGAGGAAAGAAATCAAGGAAGACACAAATAAATGGAAGCATATACCATGTTCATGGATGGGAAGAATTAACATCATTACAATGTCCATACTACCCAAAGCAATCTACATATTCAATTCAATCCCAATGAAAATACCAATGAAAGACTTTACAGATATAGAAAAAATACTTCAAAAATTTATACGGAGTCAAAAACGCCCATTAATAGGCACAGCAATCTCCAGAAAAAAGAACAAGGTAGGAGGAATCACAATACTGGACTTCAAACAATACTACAAGGCCACTGTCAGCAAAACTATCTGGTATGGGCATAAGAATAGACATATAGATTAATGCAACAGAATAGAGAGCCCAGAAATTAACCCAGGACTCTATGGTCAATTAATATTCGACAAAGTTGGAAGGAACATAAAATGGGGTAAAAACAGTCTCTTCAACAAGTGGTGTTGGGAGAACTGGACAGCAACATGCAAAAAGATAAAACTAGACCATCAACTTACACCATATACCAAAATAAAGTCAAGATGGATAAAGGATTTAAACATAAGCAGTGCCACCATAAAGGTCCTGAAGAAAAATATAGGCGGTAAACTTTTGGATGTCCTATGCAGAAATATGTTTACTGATACTTCACCAAGGGCAAAGGAAATCAAAGAACAAATCAACAAATGGGACTATATCAAATTGAAAAGTTTCTGTTCAGCTAAGGAAAATATCAGCAAAATTCAAAAGGAACCAATTGTGTGGGAAAACATAATTGCCAATGATACCTCAGACAAGCGTTTGATCTCCAAAATATATAAAGAACTAATGCTACTCAACACCAGAGAAACATGCAGCCCAATTAAAAAATGGGCAAAGGACCTGAACAGACAACTCACTGAGGAAGATATAACAAAGGGCCCAAAAGCATATGAAAGAATGCTCAACATCACTAGCCATCAGAGAGATGCAAATTAAAACTATAATAAGATACCACCTCATGCCTGTCAGAATGGCAATCATCAACAAATCAACAAACAACAAGCGTTGATGAGGATGTGGGGAAAAGGGAACCCTAGTGCACTGTTGGTGGGAATGCAGGCTGGTGCAGCCACTGTGGAAAACATTATGGGTTTTCCTCAAAAAAGTAAAAATGGAACTGCTTTTTGATCCAGTGATTCCACTCCTTGGACTATACCCAAAGAATCCTGAAACACCAATTCATAAGAACCTATGCACACCTATGTTCATAGTGGCACTATTTACAATAGCCAAGTGCTGGAAACAGCCTAAGTGCCCATCAGTGTGTGATTGGATAAAAAAAAAAAAATTGGTACATTTACACAGTGGAATACTATACAGCAGAAAGAAAGAAGGAACTCCTAACCTTTGCAACAACATGAAAGGAACTAGAAAGTATCATGCTTAGTGAAATAAGCCAGTCAGTAAAAGACAAATAACATATGATCTCACCCATTACAGGACCATAATGAACAAAATTAACAACAAGCAAAACAGAACCAAATATGAATACAGTGAATAGGCCTTCAGTGGTCAGGGGGAAGGGGGTTGGGGGGAGCGGGAGGAAGAGGCAAGGAAAGAGAACAGTTTAGACAAGAACCTAGTATAAAGGAACCATGGGCATGGACAACAGGTGGGATTGACTTTGGGGCGGAATGAGTGGGTGGGGAGGGGGACTAAGGGGAGCAAAAAGGAGATGGATGTAATACAACAACAATAAAACCAAATTAATAATTAATTAATTTAAAATTGTGGGATTATATATATGTGTGTGTGTATATAATATATATACACAAATATATATGTACATGTTTGTAATATATATATATATAAAATTCAGCCATAAATAGTAAGAAAAGCCTACCATCATGACAACATGAACAATCCTTGAGGCCATTACACTAAGTGAAATAAATTATAATAAGATAAGTACTGAGTGAACTTACTTATATTTGGAATGTAAAAATAGAAACAAACTCTAAGCTCATGGAAACTTAGTTTGGTGGTTGCCAGAATGTAAGGGAGGACATGGGCCAAATGAGTGAAGGTGATCAAAAGTTATAAATTCTATTTATGAGGTAAACAACCCTTAAGGATATAACATACGGTGTGGTGACTATGTTAACAACAGTATGTTGTATATTTGAAAGCTGCTAAAGAAGTAGTACTAAAGTTTTCATCAGACAAAAAAATTATATCTGTGTGATATGGATGTTAACTAAATTTATTATGGTAATCATTTCATAAATTTTACATATATCAAATCATTATTGTATAATATAAAACTAATTCAATAGTCTATGTTACTTATATCTCAATAAAAAAATAGGTTTTAAATCAAGAAATGTATCTTCTTTTTAATAGTTTTCTTGCTTTTGTTTTTGTGAAAAATGAAAACTAAATAAAGGTTTATTTCTTTACTTTCTTCCCCTTTTTATGTCCTCTTTACAGGGTTCCAGTTATGCTTTTATCATTGCTGATTTCCTCATAAATTATAGAGCATCAGGAAATAAGTAGAATATAAATCTTAAGTAAACTCTTCAAATACATGTTCATTTATCCTTATCAAAATGTAATGATGACTTAATCTTGTGAGTCTTGTGAAATTTACATTTTTGTGATGTAACAAACAGATTTCCTCTGTCTTCATTAAATTAGAAAAATTGATATAAAATTTGCAGTAGTCATTTCAATTCTGTTTTATGTTTCTATTTTTGTCTATTTTAGTGGATACTTCCCAGACTTGTAGGATTGCCAGAGTTTTTAACCACTGAGCCTATGAGACCCTAATTCTGTGGTTGCTTAACTTTAAGTACATCTTAAGCTCAATCACAGCTCTGAGTTAAAGCTCAAAGAGAATGTTTGCATGGTGAGTGTCAGATATTTTCAATGTTAATACATAACATCTTTTGGCGCAATTGCTTATAAAGATTTTTTTTTTTTTTGGCAGCCACGTATTACTTCTATTTCACTCAAAAAGAATGCCTGTCATAGAATCAGAAGAATAACAGGTTGCATGAATATCTGCAACAGACTGTTTCCTTTTATTTTTTATTTTTGTACTGTTAGCCTTTTTACTAAGTACTGATGACAGTGTGGCATAAAACAGTATTTTAAAGCTTTTTTTATCTGAAGTATTTTTCACACATAAAGTGGCTTCTAGAAGGTCCCAGAAATAACTCAGATTTACTTTCTTCTCTTGGGAATTCTAAAAGGAGACATAGCTTCCTGTAAAGTAGTCTTTATAGTGTCATTATGAAGGCCTTTTACCTTTACATAGGTCAGTTTGTGTAAATATTGATTCTACTGGCTTGTGTCTTATATGGTCATTTTCAAGGGAAATCTACAAGTTAGCTGCAACAGTTTTCTAAGATTCAATCCAACATATGACTCTAAAGGTGAAAAGCAGCACAAAAACCAGGAGTCGTTTATGTTGCCTCCTGATTATTGATGGCAAAATATTTTTGAGCATTGTTGAAGTGATGTTAATAGTAAAAAAAATAGATGTAGCCTTTAGCCATTGAAGAATGATCATTTTCTTCACAGAAAGATTGATGCAGAGTTAGAACCTTGTTTTTATTTATAGGTTATGTAAATCATCAACTGGTTGCACATACCTTGTGAGAAAGTGTTGTGAGGGTAAGTGCTTATTTTTAGATTGTGTTTATATAAGTCTCAAACTGAGAATATCCTGTCATATAATCATCATTATCAGTGATACCATATGTCTTCCCTACTGCAATGGGAAGTGTTTTATCTTATGAAGCATTTTCAAATTTGAATTTTAGAGACTGGCTTTGGAGAGAAGGTACTATACTGAAGCTCTGGAAATAATGAGTTTACTATTGTTAGGTTCAGATTAACTCTAGATGTTGTTAGTATAAATCTGACTGATGTTCAGTTTGTTTTTGTCTGATGATGTGTCAGAGTTGATCAGTAGGACCATTATAAAAGACTGAAAATATTAAAAATATATCAACATTATTAAGTTCAGAAACTGAACACATAATATCATTATGTGTATGCCACACACCTTACTTTGTATGAATATGAAGGGAATGGGGAGAAAAAATTATGAGTTAATAGAATTAAATACTATTGTTGATAGGTGAAGTTTAAGTTACCAAGTGTTCAATAATGGTTTATGTAATGCAAAAACTTAAATGAGATTCTACTTTGATTATATATAATAAATATGCACTAAGTAGTTGACTTTCTGATCCTTTGCAGAACATGAGTAAACTAAGGAGAGTTGGCTAATGTTGTTAATGTATTTAAATGGTTCTTATTACAACTCTACTTACAGAGCTATCAAATCATTATTCAAAGGCCAAATGCTACCCTATTGATGTTTGCATAACATGTATATTTTATTTGTCACAGTTAATAGTTCAAATAACTCAGGTAATTTTGGACACATACAAAATTAAAGGAATTTGGATTGATTTGGTTAATTTGAAGTTATAGTTTTAATTTATTTATTACTTAATTAAATTAATCAACAAATATATTTTGGTAGTTACAATGTACCAGACAATGTTAGAGTTAGCTTAACTAATTAATTTAATTGGTCTCTGGGACTCCCAATCCAGAGTAGAATGGAAATTTAAGAAACAATCTTTGGATAATAGTAATTATAAGAGAAAAAATTAGAGAACAAATTTGAGATAATCAGTGCAATTTTAACTGATGCATATATCAAATAATTCTATGCATCATCTATATGCAAAGCCTATGTAAATTCATTCTTTGTATTCATTTTTTTGATAATTCCTATTTATTTTGAGTTTGATATATTAACCACACTTAAATCTTCTCTAAAATATTTCAGGAGTATGATATTTGCTGTCTTCTAAGCCATATGTATTTTAAATATCAATATTACTTACTTTTATTTTACATCTTTACATTTCATATATGTCAGCTGTCTTAGTTCATTTGGGTTGCTGTAATAAAAATACTATAAGCTGGGTTTAAACAACAAACATCTATTTCTCCTAGTACTGGAGGCCAGAAAGTCTACCATCCAGGCATCTGCAGATTTAGTGTCTAGGGAGGTTGAGCTGCCTGGTTCATAGGAGGCCATCTTCTAGCTGTGTGCTCATGTGAGGGGAGAAAAGGGTTCTAATCCCATTCATAAATGTTTCACCTTTATAACTTAATTGCCTCCCAAAAGCTACACATGGGGATTTAAGTTTCAACATTGGAATTTTGACAGAACATAAACATTCAGACCACGGCACCAGCAATTTAGGGTGCTTTATAAACTAGGGCCATTATAGTTATTATTTTCTAAAATTTATACATAACTATTGGAACAAATGTGAGGCTTTTTCAACTCACATGTAACTGTTGTGGGTTTTGTACATACTAAATTTTCACCAAGATTTCGGAAAAGAAGATTTTTTTTCTCTTTAGATTCTTACATATTGCTTATGCATGAGACTGAAGGGAGCATTGATGTTTCCTGGATTAAACTTTGTATGAGAGATGATTAGTGAAAAAAAGATTGATTGCTAAAAATTCAGCAGATAGGGGGGAAGATGGCGACAGAGTAGAGAGAGAGCAGTGCTGATGGTATTCTCGAGTACCAAAGCAGCTAGAGGACAAGATAGGGAGCGTGAGACATTCTCAGGACCCTAAGAATTGGAGTGGGCAGCATCTGGACACAAGGGAGCACAGCCCAGAGGCAGAGGAGGCCAGCAGGACACCCACAGGTTCTGGCTCCACCTGGACCAATCAGAAATCATAAAGGGGGAACACACAGCTAAAACCTTTCTTTATTAATATTGATTTCTCTTTGTCTTGTGACCCCCCCCTTTTTTTCCTTTCTTTCTTTTTCCTTTCTTTTCTCCCTGATAAAACCCACTGGTCCTGGCTCCACCTGGACCAAACAGAGACCATAAAGGGAGAACAGACACCTAAACCTTTTCTTTATTAATATTGATTTCTCTTTCTCTTGTGAAATTCTTCCTTTTTTTTTCTTTCTTTTTTTCCCCTCTGCTAAAAGCCCTCAGGTACAGGCTCCATTATTAAGGACCAGTCAGGGATTATTAAGGGTGAACAGCCATCTAAATCCTTTCTTCTAATTATTATTATCATTTTTATTTCTTTTTTCCTTTTGCATTTTTTTTTGTTTGGTTTGGTTTGGATTGTTTTTTGTTGTTGTTGTTGTTTGTTTGTTTTGTTTTTTTGTTTTTCTTTTTGTTTCTGCTAAAGCCCACAGGCCCAGAATACAACCAGACAGCCCAAATAAAGGACACACCAAGAACAGCAAGTGGAGAAAATCTGGGAGACGGCAACACTGAATGCCACAAATCTCCTATCACAGAAGGGTGCTCAACTAAGGCAAGGAAGTAAAGCAGGTTAACCCAAGGAAAGAACAAAAATAAATAAATAAATAAAGAGCAAGCAAGAACAGGCACACAAAATGGGGAAAAAAAGAATCAGTCCATCACCAAAAGGAAAGGAAGAATCCCCAGAAAGAACACAAGATGAAACAGAGGCACCTGGAATATCAGATAAGGAATTCAAAAGAATGATGATAGAGAAGCTCAGTGAGCTCAGCCACATCAAAGAAAACTGTAAACAACTCAAGGAGAACTACAAAGAACTCCAGGGAAATTACAAAGAACTCCAGGGAACTTACAAGGAACTTACCGAGAACTACAACAGCATGAAAAAGGACATGGAAACTATCAATAAGTGCCAGGAGGAAATGAAGCATACAATTTCTGAATTGAAGAATACAGTAGAAGGAATCAACAGTAGGCTAGAGGAAGCAGAGGACCGGATCAGCGAGTTGGAGGATAATGTAGATAAATACTCCAAGACAGTACAAGAGAATCAAAAAAGGCTGAACAAGACTGAAGAGGGGTTAAGAGAGCTGCAGGACAACATGAAATGTAACAACATCCATATCATAGGGATACCAGAAGGAGAAGAGAAACAAGGAATGGAAAACCTGTTCAAAAAAGTCATGATAGAAAATTTCCCTAACATGATGAGTGAAAACTTTAATCCGGTTCAGGAAGAACAGAGGGTCCCAATGAGGATCAACCCAAACAGACCAACACCAAGGCACATTATTATTAAAATGGCTAATTTCAAAGACAAAAAGAGAATCCTAAAAGCATCAAGAAAGAAAAGACAAATAATATATAAAGGGGCTCCAATAAGGCTATCAAATGATTATTCAACAGAAACACTTCAAGCCAGAAGGGAATGGCAAAAAGTATTTCAAGTCATGGTAAACAAAGGCCTGCAACCGAGAATACTCTACCCAGCAAGGCTCTCATTCAAGATAGAAGGAGAAATAAGGAGTTTCCCAGACAAAAAAAAGACTGAAAGAATACATCTCTACCAAACCAGCATTGCAAGAAATGCTAAAGGGTCTGCTATAAAAATACGTAAACAAATAAAATGAAGAAACAGAGAAAGCCAAAGAGGAATACAGACACAAAGGGAGAAAATGGCAATGAATAAGTATCAATCAATAATAACCTTAAATGTAAATGGATTAAATGCACCAATCAAAAGACATAGGGTAGCCGAATGGATGAGAGAACATGACCCACATATATGCTGTCTTCAAGAGACCCACCTCAGAACAAAAGATCGACACAGATTGAGAGTGAAGGGATGGAAAAATATATATAAAGCAAAAAGACATAAAAAAAAGCTGGAATAGCAATACTGATTTCAGATAAAATAGATTTTACAATGAAGGCCATAAAAAGGGACAAAGATGGACATTTCATAATACTTAAGGGAACAATCCATCAAGAAGAAATAACTCTGATAAACATATAGGTACCCAACATAGGAGCACCGAAATATATAAAGAAAATCTTGGAAGACTTTAAGAAAGACATAGACAGCAACACACTAATAGTAGGGGATTTTAATGCCCCACTTTCAACAATGGACAGATCTTCCAAACAAAAAATCCCCAGAGATGTTGTGGCATTGAACAGCACTCTAGAGGAAATGGACTTAATTGATGTATACAGAGTCTTTTACGCCAAAGAAGCAAAATACACATTCTTCTCAAATGCACATGGATCATTCTCCAAGATAGACCACATGGTATGTCACAAGACAAGCCTCCACAAATACAGGAAAATTGAACTCATACAAAATATCTTCTCAGATCACAATGGTGTGAAACTAGAAACCAATCTCAAGGGAAAACCCCAAAAATTCTCTAACTCCTAGAGACTGAATAACATGCTTTTAAGCAATGAAGGGGTCAACAATGAGATCAAAGATGAAATGAAAAGGTTCTTGGAAACAAATGACAATGAACACACAACAGCCCAAAACCTATGGGATACACCACAGGCAGTTCTCAGGGGGAAATTTATAGCAATATAGGCCTTCCAAAAAAGGTTACAAGAAGTTTACAAAAACGACCCAACCACAAAGCTGCAAGAACTAGAGGATCAACAACAAACAAAGCCCAGAGCAAGTAGAAGGAAGGAAATCATCAAGATCAGAGCAGAACTAAATAACTCAGAGATTCAAACTACAATTCGAAGAATTGACAGGTCCAGGAGCTGGTTCTTTGAAAAAATAAACAAAATTGACAAGCCCTTATCCAGACTCATGAAGAAAAAGAGAGAGAGGACCCAAATAAACAGAATCAGAACTAAAAGGGGGGAAATCACAACTGATACCTCAGAAATACAAAAGATTATAAGAAATTACTACAAAGAACTCTATGACAAAAAATGTGACAACCTGGATGAAATGGACATGTTTCTGGAAAGGTATAATCTACCAAAACTGAACCCAGAAGAAGCAGAAAGCCTCAATAGGCCAATAACAACTAGTGAAATTAAAGAAGTCATCCAAAATCTCCCAAAGCACAAAAGCCCTGGACCAGATGGATACACAGGTGAATTTTACCAAACATTTAAAGAAGAACTAACTCCTATCCTCCTCAAACTATATCAAAAAATTCAGGAGGAGGGAAGACTCCCAAACTCGTTCTATGAGGCCAATATTATTCTAATCCCAAAACCAGGGCAAGACACAACTAAGAAAGAAAGCTACAGGCCAATATCTCTGATGAACATAGATGCTAAAATTCTCAACAAAATATTGGCCAATCGGATTCAGCAGTATATTACAAAGATCATACGCCATGATCAAGTAAGCTTCATCCCAGGGATGCAAGGATGGTACAACATTTGAAAATCAATAAATGTAATACACCACATCAACAATTTGAAAGAGAAAAACCATATGATCATATCAATAGATGCTGAAAAAGCATTTGATAAAGTGCAGCAACCATTTATGGTCAAAACCCTCAGCAAAATGGGAATAGAGGGAGCATACCTCAACATCATAAAGGCCATCTATGAGAAACCTGAAGCCAACATCATACTTAACGGACAAAATCTGAAAGCTTTCCCCCTAAGATCAGGAACGAGACAAGGCTGTCTACTTTCTCCACTTCTATTCAACATTGTCTTGGATGTTCTAGCTATAGCCATCAGAGAAGAAAAAGGAATCAAAGGTATCCAAATTAGAAAGGAGGAAGTCAAACTGTCATTATTTGCACATGATATGATAGTGTATATACAAAACCCGATTGGCTCCACGAAAAATTTACTCAACCTAATAAGAAAATTTAGCAAAATAGCTGGGTATAAAGTCCATATCCAGAAATCAAAAGTATTTTTGTATACCAATAATGAAACAACAGAAATAGAAGTGAAAAAACAAATCCCATTTACCATAGCAACAAGAAAAATAAAGTACCTAGGAATCAACTTAACTAAGGAGGTAAAAGACCTGTACGCAGGACATGGACAACAGGTGGGATTGACTTTGGGGGGAATGGGTGGGTGGGTGGGGGGACAGAGGGGAGCAAAAA
>PVIW01018803.1:0-10837 GCA_004026585.1 Noctilio leporinus
CCAAGTACTGGAAACAGCCTAAATGCCCATCAATGGATGATTGGATCAAAAAACTTTGGTACATATACACAATGGAATTCTATGTAGCAGAAAGAAAGAAGGAACTTGTACCCTTTGCAACAACATGGATGGAACTGGAGAGTATTATGCTTAGTGAAATAAGCCAGTCAGTGAAGGACAAATATCATATGATCTCACCCATTATGGGACAATAATGAGCATAACTAACAACAAGCAAAACAGAACCAAGTATATGAATACAAGGAATAGGCCTTCAGTGGTCAGGGGAACGGGGTAGGGGGGAGGGATAGGTAGAGGCAAAGAAGGGGAGCAGCTTAGACAAGAACCTAGTATAAAGGAACCATGGACATGGACAACAGGTGGGATTGACTTTGGGGGGAATGGGTGGGTGGGTGGGGGGACAGAGGGGAGCAAAAAGGGGATGGATGTAATACAACAACAATAAAATTAAAAAAAATATTAAAAAAAAAAAGAAAGAAAGAAATTGTCACTAGAAAAACATGAATTTGACCCCTATTTCTGCCACCGTTAGTGATGAGACCTCTTAATCTCTCAATTTGCTTATCTGTAAGATAAAGACAACAAATCAAACTATAATATTGTTGTGAGGGTTAAATGAGAGAGTATATATAAAATACCTAGCCTACTTCCCAGAAAGGGCACACACTCTACAAATGATAGCTACTAAGTACCTTGCCAGGGCCACATGGGTAGAAATGAAGAATTGGCATTGTTCCTTTCCCTGTTTGACTGCAAAGTTCATGGTCCTCCTGTTGTATTCCACCTTTTATCTCTAATGCTCACACTGGAAAACCATAAACAACAGATTTTATTTCATGTGCCAGCTCATACTCATTTATTCAATACATTTTAAATGAGCACTTACCAAGAATCAGGTATCAAACTTTGCTCCAGGGTAATGTGACTAGGCAACAGCATATGAAGGTCTGTTGGAGGGGGCATGCTAATAGTATAAATGACTCTAATTGTAAACTGTAATCAGTGCTGGAAAAAATAGGACCACGTCACACAAATGTGAGGAGTAGGAATATTTTACCTAAGCTAGGTAGAGAACTGATCAAGAGAAGGTTCCTGAGGAAGTGATATCTGGGGTGATATTTCAAGAATAAATAGAAGTTAACTCAGTAAAGAGGGGGTTTTGGGACAAGAAGGGACTATTCTAAGGGAGAGCAAGTTCAAAGATAATAAAGCCAAAAGGAATATGGAACTTTGGAAGGGCTAGAAGAAAAATAATGTAGCTAGAGGACAGAGAGCAAATTTGAGGCTCTCAGGGAACAGCGGAGAAGGATCAGGGTCAGATCCTATAAGGTTTTGGGAACCATTCTAAAGACTTTGATCTGTATCATACAAAGAGGGAAGCCACTGAAAATTTTAAGTAAGAGAGTGATATAAACAAATTGATGGGGTGGTTGCCTGCATCTTTGTTCTTCAATAAACAGCAGAATGCATAGGTTCTTCTGATTTGGTATTTCAGTATTCTTCCAGTATAATCCCAGCAGTGAAATCACTAGGTCAAAAGGCAGTTTCATTTTTAATTTTCTGAGGAAACTCCATACTGTTTTCCAATGGCTGCACCAGTCTGCATTCCCATCAACAGTGCATTAGGTTTACTTTTTCTCCACATCCTTGCCAGCACTTGTTGTTTGTTGACTTGTTAATGATGGCCATTCTGATAGGTGTGAGGTGGATCTCATTGTGGTTTTAATTTGCATCTCTCTGATGGCTAGAGATATTGAGCATCCTTTCATATGTCTATGGGTCCTCTGTATGTCCTCCTTGGAGAAGTGTCTATTCAAGTTCTTTGCCCATTTTTAATTAGATTCTTTGTCTTCTTGGTGTTGATTCATATGAGTTATTTATATATTTTAGAGATCAAACCCTTGTCTGAGGTATCACTGGTAAATGTATTTTCCCATACTGTCAGTTCCCTTTTTATTTTGATGATTTTTTCTTTAGCCATGCAAAAGCCTTTTAATTTGACATAGTCCCATTTGTTTAATCTCCTTTATTTCACTTGTCCTAGAGGATGTATCAGAAAAAAATATTGCTGTGTGGGACATCTGAAATTTGACTGCCTATGTTTTCCTCTAGGACTTTCATGGTGTCATGGCTTATGTTTGTTTTATCCATTTTTAATTTATTCTGGTGTATGGTATAAGTTGATGGTCTAGTTTTATTTATTTGCACATACCAGGCCAGCTTTCCCATTGCAACTTTACGTTCACAGAAGCAATTTACAATACCCTTGTGCTAGACATAGCTTAAGTGCTCTTCAGTAAATGAATGGATCAAGAAAGTGTGGTACATTTACACATTGGAATACTACACAGCAGAAAAATGAAGAAACTCCTACCTTTTGTGACAACATGGATTGAACTAGAGAATATTATAGTAAGTGAAATAAGCCAGGCAGTGAAAGACCAATACCATATGATCTCGCCTATAAGAGGAATCTAAGGAACAAAACAAACAAATGAGCAAAATAGAACCAGAGGCATGGAAACAAAGAACAGATTGACAGTGACCAAAGGAGATGAGAGAAGGAAATAAGGGCAAAAGAAGAAGAAGGGTCCAGTCAAGGAACATCTATAAGTGGCCCCTGGACATGGACAACATAGACAGGATTGACTCTAGGAGCAAGGGCAGTGATGTGGTTGTAGGGGTAGGGTATAGTGGGGCAATGGGAAGGGCAGGGGAGAGCAACCAGGGATAAATTGGGACAACTGTAAAAGAACAACAATTAAAAAGGGAGAAATAAAAAAGAAACAGCAGAATAATATATTAGTGATATTGGCCATGATCTCTAGTATGGACTAGGCATAGAATAAGAATTAGTCAAATAAATGAATAAATAAATAAATGATTCTTTAGTGGTAAACTTTCAAGCACCTTGATATGCTATCCTGAAATAGATCTGGGGAGTGGGGGTATAGGAACTCTTTGAGCATGACTGTTCAAATTATTGAATTGGCCAAAAATTTTGTTTTTTTGTTTGTTTTTCTGTAAGATGGCTCTAGTAGTGCTCAATTGTCTTATACTTCATTTGAGACAATTTTGTTAGATTGTATTGTGACAGCTGCCATTTCAGTGTGCATTTTAAAACAAACATCAAAAATGGTGAATTTTTGTGTAGCCATTTTAACATTGAAGATGAAAGAAAATAAGCAACATTTTAGTGTATTATGCTTTATTATTGCAAGAAAGGTAAAAATGCAACTGAAACACAAAGAGATTTGTGCAGTGTGTAGAGAAGGTGCTATGACTGATCAAACATGTCAAAAGTGGTTTGTGAGGTTTTGTGCTGGAGATTTCTTCCTGGACAATGTTCCACAGTTGGGTAAACCAATTGAAGTTGATAACAATCAAATTGAGACATTAATTAACCACTCTGAAGAAAGCCAACATACTAAAAATATCCAAATCAATAGTTATTGGTGAAAATGAAAAAATGTGTCTTTTATTTCATGGAAAAACTATGGGCCAAAAACCAATATATCAATAAGAGCAATTCATGCAGCCTATGGGTAGAAAAGAACCTGGCATGTCAGAGGCAGTAAGATAAATTGAGGAGTCCCCAAAACTCAAGAAAAAAGTATATGAGCTTTTCTTTGTTTAAATTTCTGCTTTCCTTTAGTTTCTTTATTTTGTACATTGTCAGTTAAGTCTTCTTTGCACATGTTTATAAAGTGGTTATAGATTCTGAGATGAAAATATCATAAAACTACCAGAAGCTGTTGATTCTCCTCTTCTTGTTGGAAGTGCTCCTTTGATTCTCTCTCCAACTCTTACCCAATCTTCTTTAAGGGGGATCGTTGTCATTTAAAAGAACCATTTATTGCTTAAAAATAAAAGAGTTGAATTATCTTGTTTGGTAACAATTATCCTAAAAACAGGTCACTGTTGGGAAATAAATGAAGAGTAAGGGAAGGGAAAATTTTTCAAATATCTTTTGCATGTTCTCCTTAGAGAAGCCACACTCTGCCTTACTCCCCATATGTGACCAAGTGTACACATAGGGAAACATGCAGATAGACATTACAAAAAGAAACCCACTAAAAATAAACATAGTTTATTCTACTATATATTTTTAAAGGTTCATCTGTGTAATTCAAGACCAGTCATTTATGCAGCCCCATTCTATGCCACATAGCTTTAAAACCCAGCCAGTGTGAAATGAGTCACCCTGTAAGAGCAGGTTGGACTAAAGGCCATGTCAGAAGACACTATATTCCCCTCAAAATCTATTCTTTTGATAATGAAAGGGATGTAGAGTTTAATGTCACCAGTTATGGTGTTCTGAAATGTTTTCTTGAAATAGAAAAGATTCTGGGAAAATGCACCCAGGGATTCAAAGACAATAAGTGTAGGGCCAGGAGCACTATGAAATTGCCTCTTCTGGGATAATAAGGAGCCAAGTTGCATTCCCCTTTACTTGTTAACCTAAGAGAAAAAGAAAAATGGGTGGTGGAAGGGAAGCTTTATTTCAGCATCAGGCATATGGTTGGCATTCACCAAGTGTTTATTAATAATAATGACTTATGTGTGCCAAACCTCCTTTAGAGCAAATTGTCCCAGATCCAAATTCCACAATGAGCCAAAGATTTCAGTGCTCTGGCAGGAAGCTTGAAGGATTTGGAACAATTCACACACAGTGCAACTCCTGCTCACACTACAGTGCATATTCTCCCACCTACTCAGCCCCACCTCTACCCACCCTCACATCTAGTGGGGTGGCCCATTAAAGCTCTCCATCACATCTCTTTATTTAATAAAGGGGTATCATTTTTTTTCACCTGCACTAGGCTTTCCTCATTTCCTTCACAAGATAAACTAGGTTCTAACTGGGTTGTTCCCCCCAAGAGTGTGAACAAAGACAGCCTTCATAAAGAGAGAAAACCACAGCAGCTGCACCAGTGACAAGATGGTTTTGGGAAGGCTGTGTCAGTTCTTGAGTCCATACTCCTCTGTTCAGGGCCCTGTCAGTGGGCCACTCCATGATTATCTTGGTGAGTATCCAGCACTTGAAATAATATACACCCAACTCAGTATTCCAAGTTTGAAGATGAGCAAACTGAGGCCATTTGTTTCCCCACCTTTATGCCTTTCAAGGATAAATATAAGACAATGAGCATCTGGCTTGGTGAGAATGAGCCATATTCACCATGAATAAAGCTTTGGACTCAGCTTGCAGAGCAGGGGCTAAAACTACCCCTTACTCCTGCCTTGGACCACACAATTCACCTTCTTATGCAAGAGGAGCAGAAAAAGATCTTTATTGTCACTTGGCTTGCCAGACAATAATGGACTTTGCCAAATTAATTGCATGCTTTTCCCCAAACACTTTGTGCCCACACACACAGCTCTTCATCCCATCCTTGCTCTAAACCTTTTTAATTGCCAATATTTTCAAGAATGGAAGAGACCATGACAGCTTTGTCCACAGGTACAATAGAGAAAGTTTGTTTTGTTTTTGTAATTATTATTTGAATTTACTTTCAAGAATAGTAATTTTACTCAGCTCCATTGTATATTAATATACATGAAATAAACATATTAGTAACAGCCAAGGGAAAGGAATTTCAATTTTTACAAATGTGGTTCTTTTGTTGTTGTTGTTGTTGGTGCACCGTTCCTGGAAGTACTGCAATACCGGGTCGATGCGAGGAGTGGACAGAGCAAGCTCCTTTTCCATCTCCTACTTCCAAAAATCCATTTAATATATTGTCCTCAGATAGAAGATGTATCAGATATTAAACTGATAAGAAGGATACTACACTTGATCTTAGCCAAAAGGCCAAGAAGCGATAATGTGGTTCAATTTAATGCCAGTAAGAACATGGCTTCTTCTCCTCAATATCAGTCAACAAACTTCTTCAACAAATTAGTCCCTTCATGTGGTCAGACACTAATATAACCTTAAAGGCACAAGAGCAAACAATAAAGATACAGTCATGGAACTTACCATCATCAGTTTCATAGCAGATATTGTCAAATAAAGTACAGTTTCAGTGTTCTGCTTCTTGATCTGGTGTTAGCTATGCAGGTGTGTTCAGTTAGTAAACATTCAATAAATTGTACACTTATCTCTCTGTATGTGTATGTGTGTGTGTGTGTATACACACATTTAGAGCTTTGTCAAAAAGCTAAAAACACTTTTCAAACCTAATGACTAAATGTAGCATATCATTGAATACTAGCGAAATGCACATTTTTCTCAGTTCTGAAGATAATTCTGCTAAAACCTGCCGTGGGGAAGGGCATGCTGAACAAACACATAAAACAGAAAATGCATAAGGTGAAGAGCTTTATGTGAAGCTAAAATGACTATCGTATTGGTGAATGTAAAAAAATAAAAAGGCAAGGATCCTCTAAATAATGTTCTGGGATGTTTCAGAGATTCAAGTCAATTGAATGGCCTTAAAGGGAGTGTGTCCAAAAGCAAGGCCTTCTGGACTGTCTGAAATACAGAATATGACCAAGATGTCTGGTGCTGGGCAGAGCTCTACTCAACAAAAGGAGGGGTAGGGAGTACTGACCTTTAACAAAGAGACAGCCAGATATTTCTCCAGTAAGATTGGGTTTATTTGGGAACTACAAAGAATTGAAATTTTGGACATGCAGTGTAATGGAGAACCATAGGCAAGTCCGGAGAAACAAAGGAAAGGCAACTCTTTTGCAGAACAGAGGAGGAAGTTGGGAGAGCTATTGCAAACAAGTCCTTGCTGTTGGGCTTCACAATCAACGTAGGGTGTGAGAACTCCCTTTCTGGCCTCCAAACTTTCTTGTTTTTTATTGTTGATACTGTTGTAGTGTCCCCCCATAGGCCCCTACCCCTTTGTTCTCCTCCTCCCTGCTCCCCCAGCCTTAATCACTCTGTTGTCTGTGTCCATGGGTTGGGTATATATGTTCTTTGGCTCATCTCTTCACCTTCTTTTACCCAACTCCCCCCACCCCCTCTATTTTAAGATCTATCAGTTTGTTCAATGTATCCATGCCTCTAGATCTATTTTGTTCATCAATTTATTTTGTTCATTAAAGTCTACATATGAGTGAGATCATTTGGTATTTGTCTTTCTCTGGCTTATTTCACTTAGCATATATATATATATTTTTTCACTTAGCATATTTTAAAGTAATGGAAAGTAAGGGACCAACTTTACTTTGAGATTACTGTTTGTTAAATTTTAATGGGAGCATATTATCTGGCACAGAAGTTGGCCTGGACAAATGGCCAGGTGAGTCTAATCAAAGCAGCAGGAATCCTGCCATAGTTCAGGGAAAGATCAGAGTCCTGGGATTTAAGCAAAAAGGCAAGAATGGAGTGATGAGAAATGCCCAGGGTGGCTAGTGAAATGGGAGCTGCAGTGTAGTTACAGGAGTTCTTGTTTATTTATGACAAGATCACATGCAGAGATTCCAGGGTAAGGAAGCATGTCTAGCTTCCATGGACCAATGACAGAAGAGTGAAGGCAGATACCAAGGTCAAAGTCTTGGGGCTGAAGAAATGGGAAAGAAGAAAGGATACAAAGCAAACCAGTGGATTATGGAGTGAAGGTTATTCTAAAATTCACTCTGGCAATTCTGTATCCAGCCAAGAGTAGCAGGGTTGGGATTTATACTTCCACCGAAACCAACCAACCAACCAAATAAACGAATGTAAACAAAACCTTAAACACTGAGCAAAACATGTGAGATGACAATTTTCAGACATTTACCCAAAAGGCAGCACTGAAAGTGAGAGATTGAATACACAAATAGATCATGGCCAGACTACATATAAAAATCGAACTCTGACCCACAACCTGTAGCCATCAACCTAGAAGAAAAACCTACCATTGGCAGTAACCGATGCCCAGGAAATGAGACCTCTATCTCCAGCAACCTGTCCATCAGTTACAGATAACCGATGTAACAATCAGCCCCCAAAAGAAAATATTTGGGAAATAACTGACAGCTTCCCTGATTTTCCCCCACCTCCAACTTAAATCAAACCAGAGAGCCAAATTGTGTACCCCTACTCAATCAGACAGGATGACCCAATTCTAGTTAGTTTGTCTACAGCTTCTTCACACCAACAGCCTCCAAGCAGAGAATTTGCCTGTTCTCATTTGGGTGGTCTTTATTTATTTCCATAAAGGGGAACTACGTGGTAAGTCCCATGACTACCTCAGCTCACTACCTATGGGGAGTTTTCAGGACACAGCTTAAGGATGTTCCCTAGAGTGGAAAAGAGGGAGAATCTGGGGAGGACAGGCTGGCTGGAATTGATGAAGCAAAATATCAGAAAGAGAGCTACAGAGAGATAAGAATCAGGGTGCAGGATCAGCCATTTAACACTGTGGGCAACTATAGCTAAGTGCCCTGGGGAACTTTGAAAGTCTGTGTAGAACACACCTGTTACCCTGGCCACAGGGTGAGGAATCTAAATTATTTATCTTCCCTCTCTGCCTTCCCCAGGAGCTGATGGCTATTTCTTACATATCAGCTCTCCAATATTTCTGACTTGGTCTCCTCCCGGGGTTGAAAAAAGCTGAGAAAGAGCCACAACAGGGATATGGATTATCTTTCCATTTCTAATTTGTGAAGAGTTACTTTTTTTCATGAACCAGCAATGAGCTTCATGAAATGTCTTCCGCACAGCTATTGAGTTGATCGTGTTTTCTTTCCACTTTAGTTCTGTTGATGTAGTGAATTACATTGATTGATTTTTCAAAGAATGAACCAACCCTGCTTCCTAGAATACATTCAAATTGTTTCTGATAATTATCATTTTTGTGTATTGCTGATATTCACTGTATACTTCAAAATATACTATCCATCATGAAGTATATATAATTTAAAATATTTGCTAACATTTTACTTAGGGCCTTTGTATATGCTTATCAGGGTAACTGACTGGAATTATTTTTTCCTTCTAGTATGTTTTTTGGGGGTCAGGTTTTGTTATTAGTTAATCTGGACATAAAATGAGCTAGGAAGTAGGCCGGTGTTTTTTAATTTTTTTGTAAACATTTATGTAAAAATTGTAAGAAGAATTTGCCAGTAACTCCTTCTGGTCTGGAGATTTGGAGAATGTGTTTAATTACAAATTCAAGTTCTTTCCTAAAAATAGTACTATTCTGGTTTCCTACTTCTTCTAGAATCTGCTTTTGGCAAGTGGTATATATCTAAATTGAAAAATATGTGCAGAGTAAAGGTTGGCAGAATATCAAAGATAACTGAGTTTAATTATTATTGCATATGTTTGAGTGATACATTGATGGGTTAGTAATGTTTGGAAGAATAAAATAATAAAGACCCATGTAATTAATAAACTATTACATACTTATTTCATGAAGTTTATTTTCTTGGCTTTCTTTCAATGAGTCACTAGTTATACTTCCATAATTAAAATTTTACATAATTTGTATTCTGTTGTCCTTAATTCCAAATGTAGTAAACTTCCTTGAGTCATTATAATTATAACATTGACTTTAATTAGTTTCATTCTGGAGAAGCTATTCTGGAGAATACTAACAGGAATGAATGTCAATAAAAATGTAAAAGAAAATGTTATATTCAGTAACAAACCATAAAATTGACATAGGATGCTTACATACATCACAATGGGTTAGGATAAATGGTCTTTGTCACAGAAAAGCTTATAAATCTTATAATCAACTTAGTATATAAATTGCTATTATTTATATTGTGATTTTCACCATCTATATCTATACAATATTTCAGTATTTCCTCTTCCAAATTTTACAGTTTTGGATTATTATGAAGAAAGTTGAAAATGACAGCTGTATTTCTTGATAATTTCAATGTCTTTAAGATTATCCTGTAGCCTAGTATTTAATAGGCAGAATATAGACAGTCTATAGAAATTGTTTTTTTTTTTTTTTTTTTTTTTGTATGGCAGAGAAGTTTTATTGTCTTTATCTACATAGTAAGGATTAGCCCTCAAACTGGTCGACCTCCAAATGGAAAATGTTTTTTTATTTTTTTCATTAAGGAAAGTATTATATTTTGATTATTTGCCATGATCTCTTTTTTTATTTTATTGTTGTTGTATTACATCCATCCCCTTTCTGATCCCCTCTGTCCTCCTCCCCACCCACCCATTCCCCCAAAAGTCAATCCCACCTGTTGTCCATGTCCATGGTTCCTTTATACTAGGTTCTTGTCTAAGCTGCTCCCCTTCTTTGCCCCTGCCTCCCCCCTCCCTCCAACCCCGTTCCCCCTGACCACTGAAGGCCTATTCCTTGTATTCATATACTTGGTTCTGTTTTGCTTGTTGTTAGTTATGCTCATTATTGTCCCATAATGGGTGAGATCATATGATATTTGTCCTTCACTGACTGGCTTATTTCACTAAGCATAATACTCTCCAGTTCCATCCATGTTGTTGCAAAGGGTACCAGTTCCTTCTTTCTTTCTGCTATATAGAATTCCATTGTGTATGTACCAAAGTTTTTTGATCCAATCATCCACTGATGGGCAACTTAGGCTGTTTCCAGCACTTGGCTATTGTAAATAGTACCGCTATGAACATAGGTGTGCATAGGTTCTTATGAATTGGTGTTTCAGGATTCTTTGGGTATAGTCCAAGTGGTGGAATTGCTGGATCAAAAGGCAGTTCCATTTTTAGTTTTTTAAGGAAACCCCATACTGTTTTCCACAGTGGCTGCACCAGCCTGCATTCCCACCAACAGTGTATGAGGGTTCCCTTTGCCCCGCATCCTCGCCAACACTTATTGTTTGTTGATTTGCTGATGATTGCCATTCTGACAGGTGTGAGGTGGTATCTTAA
>PVIW01018804.1:0-10837 GCA_004026585.1 Noctilio leporinus
AATAAAGAAAGGGTTTAGGTGGTGGGGAGGGGAGGAATACTTAGATTGAGGAGTGGGAATGGGTTTTAGCCAGAGAGTGAGTAGACTTTAAATCAAGAGTAGGGGGAGTGTCGTGAGTATTTAGGTAGATTGAAATGGGGGGGGGGATTAAAAATATGTGAGAAGTAACTTTTGAAGAGGATATGTTGGGGATTAATAGTTCATGTAGCTCTTGGTATAATTCAGGTGCTTGATATTAGCAGTGATCCATTTCCTGAGGCTGCCTCTTTCTCTTGGTCAGGTCTCTGCAGTCTACAGTCTAGCTGGTCTTGGAGTGGCAGGGCCTATGATTATCACAGTCAGGGCTGATTCTAAGGGTCAGCCCCCAGGTAGGCTGGGCCTTCAGTAGCCTAGCTGGGTTTTAGGGCTGCTGGTGTTCTGGGGCTCGCAGGGTGTTCCCTCCCATTCCTGGTGGAGGTTCCTGCCTGTGATAGGCACCTGGCACCCCTGCAGGGCTGTCTGCAAACTTGCTGGTTCCTGTGATGACTGGCCCTTCCCCCGCAGCTCCCAGAGGAGGCAGCCCCTGTCCACCAACAGTGCCCAGGGTCTGCTAACACTGCCCTGCTCCCTGGGATGAGAACCAACCCTCCAAGCTGACCAGCTCTCCCAGGAGTCCTTTGCGTCTGCCTTTGACCCAGGCAATGGATGGGTTAGTTACCCCAGCTACTAGTTCCCAGCTCACAGTTTGGAGTTTCCGCGGGAGCCTGGGGGCCTGTGTGGATACACAGGGCTGGGCCTCCCCCTTCACAGGGGCTTCAAGCTGCTGTTTCCCTGGTGGCCCAGCAGCACCATTTTTGGCCCTCTTGCCATCCCTGCTGGTGCACTTCCCTGCTTCCCTGCTCCTGCTCCCCACAGGACTCTTCTCCTCTGCCTCTAGCCCTGTGAGGAGCTTCCTCTCCCTGTTGCAGGAGCGAGTCTCTCACACAGTTCCTCCCCTGCAGGAGTTCAATTCCTCGTTCCCTAGGGTGTTTGCCCTTGCTGCCCACACTTCACTGTTCAGATTTCTAGTGGCCAGGGAACCTGGAGCTGCTTCAGTTAAATGTGTCCCTCTGGGTAGAGCCCCCTGTGCCCAGGGCTGACCTTGGCCCACCTGCAGGTTTGTCTGGAACTGCCTCACCTACTCTCCTGCAGGTCTCCTGCTCTCTGGTCTGTGTTCCCCTGTGTCCAGATGCTGACTGCTCTAATTCTTAGGGACCTCAAGACATCTTGCACTCCCTATCCTGACCTCCAGCTGCTCTGGTACTCGAGAACACCATCAGCACTGCTCTCTACTCTGTCGCCATCTTTGATCTCTATTTCAAGTTTATTTTTTGTCATCTTTTCTAGCTATTATCTTGTGCCACTGTGTGACATACTATCCCCACATAATATTAGGTTGGCCAAAAAATTTTTTTTTCTATTAAATAGCTCTAGTAGTTGACTTTAACTTAATTTGAAATAAGCGTGTTGGATTATATTGTGACAGTTTGCATATCAGTATGCCTTTGAAAAAACATCAGAATTAGCTAATTTTTTGTGTAACCGCTATATTCTAAAGATGGAGGAAAATGCACATTATCAACATATCATGCTTTATTATTTCAAGAAAGGTAGAAATGCAAATGAAACACAAAACAGATTTATGCCATGTATGGAGAAGGTGCTGTGACTGATCAAATGTGTCAAAAGTAGTTTGTGAAGCTTCATGCTGGAGATTTTTCTCTGAATGAATTCCATAGTCAGGTAGACCAGTTGAAGTTGATAGCAGTGAAATCAAGTCACTAATTGAGAACAATCAGTGTTATTCCATGCAGGAATAGCCAACATACTCAAAATAGCTAAGTCAATATAATTATTGGTGAAAATAAAAAATGTGTTTTACGAAAAAAAAAAAAAAACCTAAATGAACTTTTTGACCAACCCAATGGTTAATGTTCAGAATTTAAAAGAAAAATGACTTAACATTTTAAGCATCAGCCTTACAATCTTAGTCACAGAGGAGGTAAAAATACGTTTTCCTAATATAACAGATTAAAAAGAGATTGTTTTAGGGGAACAATAGTATGATTCTTACTTAGTGTTTTCTATTTATGTACATTTCTGCTTCACATGTGTCTTTATTATTTTTGTATCCAATATCTGTATTTGATATTTTCCTATTAATTTTATTTTTTGTTATATTTTTGGAATGAACAATTAACATATCATCTGCACTTCAAACTTTTAAAATATAAAATATATAATTGTTTACTATAAGTGCAATATTGTACAGCTTAATTCTAAAGCTTTTTTATCTTCTCAACTGAAACTTTATCCCCTTTGGTTAGTTATTTTACATTTATAGCAACCACTAGTCCACTCTTTGATTCTTAGAATTTGACTGTTTCAGATCCACATATAAGTGGAATTATGCAGTACTTGTCTGTGATTAGTTTATTTCACTTGAAATAATGTCTTCAAGAGTCATCCACATGTAGCATATTGCAGAATTACCTTCTTTTTGTAAAACTGATTATATATATATATATATATATATATATATATATATATGTGTGTGTGTGTGTGTGTGTGTGTGTGTGTGTATATTCACATTCCATTTTGCTTGTTTATTTGCCAGTGAACATTTAGCTTGCTTTCCTATCATGGCTATTGTGAATAGTGCTACAGTGAACATTGTCATATTAGTGTCTTGTTGAGATTCTGATTTAAATTGTTTTGGATTAAAATGGAGAAGTGGAAATGATAAATCTCATTGTAGTACTATTTTTTAGTGTTTTGAAAACCCCATACACTTTTCCATAGAAGATGTACCATTTTGTATTCCCATCAATAGTCCATAGTATCCACTTACTTGTCAACATTTGTTTTCTTCTTCTTCTTCTTCTTCTTCTTCTTCTTCTTCTTCTTCTTCTTCTTCTTCTTCTTCTTCTTCTTCTTCTTCTTCTTCTTCTTCTTCTTCTTCTGCCTGAAAATAGTCATTATGACAGGGGGAGCTATTTAAATCAGAATCTCAACAAGATATTAGTCAGTGTTGACTGTAGCACTATTCACAATAGCCATGATGTGGCAGCAACCTAAATGTTCACTAACCCCTATATAACACAGTTGTTAGGTTCTTAAAATAATGCCATGTTATGCAAGTCTTTGTTATATGAAACAAAGAACTAGTAAAAAAAGGGGCTTAGGTTAAAATATTATATTTTTATAATTAAGAGAAATATATTTATTTTAATTGCTTTAGCAATTTGCATCAAAATATAACATATTAATATGTATTAAATAATGTTTTCTTTGTCATCACTACTAAGCACCATTAACTGAAAGTATTATATTTTTGACAAGGTATCTTCATCCCCTGAATTGTCTTCAGTGTTATCTTCATTTCTATCCTGTACTTTTTACACAAAATCTATGATTTTAGATTGCTTGGTTTTAGCCAAGAAATCTTTATGAATTTTGTTAATTTAAAATGAAGTATTTTATAGTTACCAGGCAGGGAACATACCATGATCACAAAGGTGGTTTTCCCAGGGTGAGGCTTGCCCATCGCACTCTAGGTGTGCTGACCCCTGTGATTTCCCCAAATGTGGGAAACTCAACCACATAATTTGTAGTAGTGAGGTACTGTGTTTGTGCTCTCAAAACAAAACAAAACAAAACTATATATATATATATATATATATATATATATATATATATATATGCTCTTTAAAGCTCTTATGACACGCCATATTATTTTAGGGATTTCTTCAATTCTCAAACCATAGAGTGAAATTGTGTTATAAAAGTGCCATGCTACAGGATTATTTGGCTAACAACAAGCAAAACAGAACCAAATATATGAATACAATGAATAGGCCTTCAGTGGTCAGGGGGAGAGGGGTTTGGGGGAGGGGGGAGGCAGAGGCAAGAAAGGGGAGCAGCTTAGACAAGAACCTAGTATAAAGGAACCATGGACATGGACAACAGGTGGGATTGACTTTGAGGGGAATGGGTGGGTGGGGAGGGGGACAGAGGGGAGCAAAAAGGGGATGGATGTAATACAACAACAATAAAAAAAAAGTGCCATGTTATATGAGGGTTACCTGTTATCTCATTGTGATTTTGACTTGTGCTTTCCTGATGATTAATGCCATTGAACATTTATTTTTCATATATATGGATATTGTATGTCTTCTTTAGAGATAATATCTTTTTGTCCACATTTAACTGTTTTTTTTTGTTTGTTTGTTTGATTTACCATTGAGTAGTAATAGTTCCTTATATATTTTAAAGATTAACCTGTTATTAGATTTTATGATGTGCAAATATTTTCCCCAGGCCATAGGTTGTCTTTTTATCATGTTAGTTATTTCCTTTGTTGTGTTGAAGCCTATTAACTTTCATTTTGATAAACTCGTAAAGTGTTTCTGTGTTAATACCCCAATTAATGTTTCTAGTACATTTTCTTTTTTTTTTTTTTATCACAAATGTTTTCAGATTCTCTGCCATATTATGCAAGTGTTAAAAATAAGATCAAGGATATAAAGGATATATTTTTATCTAAAAAAATTCTTAAAATTACTCTTCCTTATTGAAAAAAAACAAAACAAGAAAC
Source organism: Noctilio leporinus (assembly GCA_004026585.1). NCBI lineage: Eukaryota > Metazoa > Chordata > Mammalia > Chiroptera > Noctilionidae > Noctilio > Noctilio leporinus. The sequence continues at coordinate 4,616 of PVIW01018804.1, forward strand.
AGTGTCTCCCAACCAGGGCAATGAGTTTGCAAGCCAGGTCTCCAGGTCTCCAGCCAGATCCATAGCTAGAGGCATGTGAAAGGCAACCATACATTGACGTTTCTCTCCTTCTCTGCCTCTCTCCCTTCCCCTCTATCTGAAAAATAATTAAAAAATACTTAAAAATTAAATAAATAAGTAAAATGTCAAAAAAAAGTTGTCTTTCACAGTACTTGTTCCCATATCCTCTCTTCTTCTCTAGGCTGTAACTAGGGGAAAGGATTATATTCCAGAGCAGTTGCTAAACCTTGGCAGCATGTAAGTACATGTTAGAGTCTGAGGTTGCTTAATCAAGATACACCAAACATAGAACAGAAGAGACAATTGTCTGAAGATACAGGATTTAATGTTTTAGAAAGTACTTAAGAGATGGTATAAACTTGCTACTTGAATAATTTTCAGAATATAGAACATGTGATGACATATTCTGAGTTAATTTTGGAATGCTTGAATTAGTAAGGAAGGTGGTAGAGGAAATAATTAAAAGCTTGGGGAAGTGATCATTTTAGAATATATGAATGGTGTAAGGTTAGAAAATACACATATTATAAAAGGATTCTTCATTTACAAATATTCAATGGTAGAGCTCTTCTGTGTGGAAGAACTATAGATAGATGAAGCCATTACAAAACTTAAACTAATGATTGATAAAACCCTAAAATTACACAGAACATGTTAACCTAAGAGGTCAGATAGATTTAGTTACCATAAATGACACAGTTGGAGTAACTGCCAAGAAATCAAGACCTGCAGAGAACGAATGAAGTGGCTCAAGAACACATTTCTAAGACCAAGTAAACAGTAATCCCAAAGAGTACAACTCAGCTGTGTCATCAGAAGACATTGAGGATGTATAACCATAAAACAGTCACTTCAATAAGTAGTGCTCCATTGCCAAATTTTAAATTCTGAGCCAGTTTTTAGTCCCAAAACCTTAATGGCCAAAACTAAGCTCAGTTCCAGGGGGAAGAACCTAAGAATACCATAGCAACTATATACTTATAATTATCCCTTAGTTTCATTTATTTTTCTCAAGAAATCTTCAACTACGAACCATACAATAGTGACAGAATGTGCATAAATATTTGGAGGATTGTGAAGCTTAGGATATGAATTGATATTGATGTTATTGCCCCTGTCAAAATAAGAACTATTTAGAGCTGGGTAGTAGCTGAAGTCCTAGTTAAGGCCTGGTTTTACTGTGGATCTATTAGATCATATCCACTTACGATTATCCATTTCCAAATACACAGAATGTGAATGATACGTTGGCGATAACTGCATCCCCTTATTTCATGTGCTTCTTATTAATTTTGTAAAGCTATGTTTCTAAGGATATGATTTAACATCATTGTTTCAGGTATAAAGTATTAAATTCTGAGAGCAGCCATCATGTGGAAGAAATACCATGTTAGAGCAACCGTAATTTCTGGACTGCATACAGGGAGAACTGCTAAGGAAATTGCAGACTTCAATAACATCCCTTTATGTGCAGTATACAATGTGAAGAAGGTGTATGATGCTGATCCTAATGTTGCCACAACAACAAGAAAAATGTATTAGGTACACAAGGATCTCACAAGTCCAGATATTATACACTGAATCCAGGAGATCATCAATGATGATCCCTGGAAAATCAATGTGCTCCATAGCAAATGAACTGCAGATGTTGGGTGCAATAGGTCACAAGATTATTGCTGAAGGTATCAAATACAGATCATATGTTCTTAGAAGAGGCCAGTTTATGACACAGCAGACAAAGGTAAGGCACTTTGAAAGAGCAAGTAAACTGCAAAGAACATTGAAAAATCCCAAAGAAAAAAATCCCTCTAATTTTCTTCTCTGATGCAAAAAATTCTCAGCAGGGCCAAATAATCAACAGAAGAAACAACAGTTAGCTCTGTGAGAATCTTACTGAAGTCCCAGTTTTCATGAAAATGACATCATGCTACAGTGATGGTGTTAGGCGTTGTCAGCAATGAAGGAGATATCATGTCCCTGTATTTGTTTCCACAAGACTTGAAGGTGACTGCTGATGCTTACATTGACATTTTGAAAGAAGTAGTTGTACCATGGAAGAAGCAAGTTGAAAATGGACATAATTTAATTTATTTTATTTTATTTTATTTTTTAAATTTAATTTTATTGTTGTATTACATCCATCCCCTTTTTACTCCTCTCTGTCCCCTTCCCCACCCACCCACTCCTTCACAAAGTCAATCCCACTTGTTGTCCATGTCCATGGTTCTTCCATACTAGGTTCTAGTTTAAACTGCTCCCCTGTTTTGCCTCTTTCTCCCCCCTTGGACATAATTTTATCTTCCAACAAGATGGTGTACCAGAACATAAGGCCAAAAAGGTGCAAGAATGTCTTAGTGTCTATGTTCCTGAATTCTGGTCTAAGGAAATCTGGCTGCCTAGTTCACCAGATGCAAATCCTTTAGACTATTACGTATGGAGCATTTGTGAGAGAGAAGTGAATAAACAACCTCATTCCAATAAAGAGGCTGTTAAAGGTAAGATTGAAAACATGATGATGTCCATAGATAAAGAAAAGTTCATTAAAGTGTGCTCAAGATTCTGAAGTTGAATTGAGTCTGTTGTTGCAACAAATGGAGACATTTTTGAACAAGTTATAAAATAACTGTGTTTATGTATTTACATATAAGAATAAATATATTTCAGAATATAACACTTTTGTGGTATGCTGTTTATTTTACTAAAAATTTGCCACTTTATCACATGCACCCTGTATAGCAACTTACAAATGTTTATTAAATTAAGTAAAATAAAAAATTAGGTTCCTCAGTCATGTCCACCACCTCCAAAGTACTCAACAAACATGTGACTAGTGACTATCACACATGCAGAACATTTCCAAACTCACAGACATGACAAATATATTGGACAGTGGTGATATAGATAATGGTAAAAAACTCTGATCCAGATTATGACAGTCTCAACTCATTTGAGAATGGCTAAGAAACAGATTGTATATTTGCAGGAGATTGTAAGCTTCAGGAAAGTCCATGGTAAGGTACAGTAGGACACAAGTTTTCAGGAATTTATTAGTACAGACTTTCTTACTGAATTCATGTGTTTATTATGCATTCATATTGAAAGTGCTGAATGTTCCCTATCCTTCTAGAAGTAGGTACAAGTTACAGAAAAGATATCTTCTATGATTTAAAACATATAACCTGGGATATTCCTAACAATGAAATGATAATATTCTAGATAATTAATTATAATTTTGAGTATCATATTCTACCAAAAAAGTACCTTATAATACTATATTCAAGTTTCTAATGTTTCATTATATGACTACTGTGATTTTTGAAGAATTCAGGAAATTGCTAATTACCTGTGATAATGATAAGACCAAACATAGAGGAGTAACCTATGAATTATGTCATAAATTATGTATGCTTATTCATTTTATAACATATATACCTTTTTAAATTTTTAATTTTATTGTTGTATTACATCCATCCCATTTTTGCTCCTCTCTGTCCCCCTCCCCACCCACCCACTCCCCCCAAAGTCAATCCCACCTGTTGTTGTTGTCCATGTCCATGGTTCCTTTACACTAAGTTCTTGTCTAAACTACTCCCCTTCCTTGCTTCTTCTTGCCCCCTCCTCCCAACTCTATTCCCCCTGACCACTGAAGGCCTATTCACTGTATATATTTGGTTCTGTTTTGCTTGTTGTTAGTTTTGTTCATTATTGTCCTGTAATGGTGAGATCATATGATATTTGTCCTTCACTGACTGGCTTGTTTCACTAAGCATAATACTCTCCAGTTCCAATCATGTTGTCCCAAAAGGTAGGAGTTCCTTCTTTCTTTCTGCTATGTAGTATTCCATTGTGTAAATGTACCAAAGATTTTTGATCCATTTATCCACTGATATGCACTGAGGCTGTTTCCAGCATTTGGCTATTGTAAATAGTGCTACTATGAACATAGGTGTACATAGGTATACCTTTATAATTTAATTTAATTACATATATTAAAATGAATTCCCATTTATTGTGCCTGACTAAATAGACATTTCATAGGACTAGACTTTTTGTAAAATAGGCTACACATAGTATAAAAAATATCTTTGATTTTTTAATTGCCACATATATGTAGTATAGAATAGTCTTTTTTTCATTGGATGTAGAAAACCACGTGTATCACACACATATAAGCATATTATATGTCTGTATAATTTCTAAGAATCACCAATACAAATTAATATGGGTTTTGAATACCACATTTCTCACCTACAACAGGATAAAATATACTTAAACATGAAAAAAAAATCTACCAAAAGAAAAATAGAAGTTGTAGATATGACATTAATAAGTATTGCTGTATAATTTCACCAGGCATTGAAAATTACTGATTATAATTAAAATTATTTACAACAATGTTGTCAAAACTTCAGTAATACTATACAAAATAAGTTTATCATTGATCAATGATTGTAAGTAAATTATCTTCTATTGAATAAATTAGGGCTCAAGCTGATAATAAATAATTTAAGTATTTCAAGAGAAATAGTACTATCTAATTCACAAAAGTCTGCAAGCACATATTTTATTTCCTATTGAAACCTTATAAATAAGAACATATTAGGGTCAAGAACCCTCTGCAAACAGTTTTATTTTTGAAAAGCAAAACAATAGCATTTGTGGTTTAAAGATGACTGAGCTCAGGATCAAAGATGGTGACAGAGTAGAGAGCAAGTGCTGATGGTGTTCTCGAGTACCAGAGCAGCTGGAGGACAGGATAGGGAGCTCGAGATGTCTTCAGGTCCCTAAGAATTGGAGCAGTCAGCATCTGGACTCAGGGGAGCACAGCCCAGAGGCAGCAGAGACCTACAGGAGAGCAGGTGAGACAGTTCCAAACCAGCCAACAGGCCTAGGTCAGCTCTGGGAAGTGGCAGCTGTACCCATAGGAGTGTCTCTAACTGAAGCCAGCTCCAGGCTTCCTGGAGACTAGAAATCTGAGCAGTGAAGCGTGGACAGTGAGTGCGGGCAAATGCCAGAGGGAACAAGGAATTGAACTCCTGCAGGGGAGGGACTGATCTGGCAACAGGGAGAGGAAGCTCCTCACTGGGCGAGAGGCAGGGGAGAAGAGTCCTTCGGGGAGCAGGAGTAGGAGAGCAGGGAAGTGCACCAGCTGGAGTGGCAAGAGGGCCAAAAACGGTGTTGCTGGGCCACCAGGGAAACAGCAGCTTGAAGCCCCTGTGAGGGGAGAGGCCCAGCCCTGCACACCCACACTAGCCCCCAGACTCCCGCAGAAACTCCCAACTGCCAGCCAGAAACTTGTAGCTGGGGCAACTGACCTGCCCATTGCAGGCAACAAAGGCCCCACTGAAAACACACTGGGAGGGGAACATCACAGAGGTGGTGTAAAGGACCCCTGGGAGAGCTGGTCTGCTTGGAGGATTGGCTCACGCCCAGGGGAGCTGGGCAGTGTTGGCCAACAGGGGCTGCCTCCTCGGGAGCTGCGGTGACAGGGCCAGTCATCACAGGAACCAGCAAGGTTGCAGGCTGCCCTGCAGGGGTGTCAGGTGCCCATCACAGGCAGGAACCTCTGCCAGGAGTTGGAGGGGACACCCTGCGAGCCCCAGAACACCAACAGCCCTAAAACCCAGCTAGGCTACTGAAGGCCCAGCCTACCTGGGGGCTGACCCTCAGAATCAGCCCTGACTGTGATAATCATAGGCCCTGCCACTCCAAGACCAGCTAGACTGTAGACTGCAGAGACCTGACCAAGAGAAAGAGGCAGCTTCAGGAAATGGATCACTGCTAATATCAAGCACCTGAATTATACCAAGAGCTACATGAACTATTAATCCCCAACATATCCTCTTCAAAAGTTACTTCTCACATATTTTTAATCCTCCCCCCCCCCCCCATTTCAATCTACCTAAATACTCATGACACTCCCCCTACTCTTGATTTAAAGTCTACTCACTCTCTGGCTAAAGCCCATTCCCACTCCTCAATCTAAGTATTCCTCCCCTCCCCACCACCTAAACCCTTTCTTTATTTTTTCCTTTCTTCCTTTTTATTTTTGTTTCCTTCCTTTATTTTTCTCTTCCTGTTAAAGCCCACAGGTCCTGGCTCCACCTGGACCAATCAGAGATCATAAAGGGTGAACAGCCACCTAAACCATTTCTTCATTAA
>PVIW01018805.1:0-10821 GCA_004026585.1 Noctilio leporinus
CAAGCTGCGGTCCCAGGCCCAGTCCTTCATAGCCCACAACTTCAAGCAGCTCAGCCGGATGGGTCCCATTCGGGAGGAAACTCTGGCAGATCTGACCCTGGCCCAGCTGCTGACTGTCCTGCAGCTGGATAGTCTAGACATCGAGAGTGAGCGCACGGTGTGCCACGTGGCCATGCAGTGGTTGGAGGCGGCTCCCAAGGAACGGGGTCCCAGCGCTGCGGAAGTCTTCAAATGTGTCCGTTGGACACACTTCACGGATGAAGATCAGGATTACCTGAAAGGGCTGCTGGCTAAGCCCTTTGTGAAGAAGTATTGTCTGGACCTTATTGAAGGAGCTCTGCAGATGCGATATGGTGACATGTTGTGCAAGTCTGTGGTGCCAAAGCCTGATAGCAGCAGCAGCTCTGTTGTATCGGCAGTGGAAAATCCACCCCAGAGGCTAGGTATGTGTGCCAAGGAGATGGTGATCTTCTTTGGACATCCCAGAGATCCCTTTCTTTGCTATGACCCATACTCCGGGGACATTTACACAATGCCATCACCTTTGGCCAGCTTGGCTCACACTAAGACTGTCACCTCTTCTGCTGTCTGTGTCTCTCCAGACCATGACATCTATCTCGCTGCCCAGCCCAGGAAACATCTCTGGGTATATAAACCAGCCCAGAATAGTTGGCAGCAACTTGCAGATCGCTTGCTCTGCCGTGAAGGCATGGATGTGGCCTACCTCAATGGTTACATTTACATCTTGGGAGGGCGAGATCCTATCACTGGAATTAAATTGAAGGAAGTGGAATGCTACAGTGTTCAGAGAAACCAGTGGGCACTGGTGGCTCCTGTACCCCATTCTTTCTATTCTTTTGAACTAATAGTGGTTCAGAACTACCTTTATGCTGTGAACAGTAAACGCATGCTCTGCTATGATCCTAGCCACAATATGTGGTTGAACTGTGCTTCTCTCAAACGAAGTGACTTTCAGGAAGCCTGTGTCTTCAATGATGAAATCTATTGTATCTGTGACATCCCAGTCATGAAGGTTTATAACCCAGCCAGGGGAGAATGGCGGAGGATTAGTAATATTCCCTTGTTCTCAGAGATCCACAACTATCAGATTGTCAGTCATGGACAAAAGTTGCTCCTCATCACTTCTACCACCCCTCAATGGAAAAAAAACAGGGTGACTGTATATGAATATGATACTCGGGAAGACCAGTGGATTAATATAGGTACCATGTTAGGTCTTTTACAGTTTGACTCTGGCTTTATTTGCCTCTGTGCTCGTGTCTATCCTTCTTGCCTTGAACCTGGTCAGAGTTTCATCACTGAGGAAGATGATGCGCGGAGTGAGTCTAGTAATGATTGGGACTTAGATGGATTCAGTGAGCTGGACTCCGAGTCAGGAAGTTCAAGTTCTTTTTCTGATGATGAAGTCTGGGTACAGGTTGCACCTCAGCGAAATGCACAGGAGCAGCAGGGTTCTTTGTAAATATTTGACACCCTAAGATGTTTCTACTGCTATGTAATATGTCCTTTAAAAATACTTTCCTTTTCCTGAAAAAAAGAAAATTTGATTAGGATTGCAGATTTGGTTTAGAAAGGCTAATGTTTGAGTTTAAGCAACTGACAAAATTAACCTATATAATAATTTACTGTTAAAAATCGAGATTAAAATGTGCAAAAATGAACCATATAATTTACTAGAATGCTTGGTGGGTCTTTTCATAGTTCAAGTATTCATTGTACCAGTATACTTATTGGTTAGTTTGCATTGTTTATATTTTGGTTATCTAATATAGTCTTCTGTTAACTTCTTAATTGTATTTAGTGCCACAAGGGAATTTAACTTTAATTTTTAGAATAGAAAATTGGACTAGAAACTGTTAATAGGGGTTTGAAGGTTCATAATTTACATAAGAATAATGAAAGTAATAGATATACCAAATTTTAAACTAATCAGTGTTTGATATTCTAAGTTAATACAGTTCATCAGAATTTGGTTTGGTTCTCTTCCCTTTTGCAAATGAAATAAATTGAACATATAAAGCTTATTAAATAGTTATTTCATTTTGATACATACAGTGCAGAATGTAAGAGCTCAAAGAAAGTTACATTAAAGAAATCAAGATTCCATGCCTTTAAAAGAAATTTAGCTTCTAATTTTGAAATATAAAATATATTTTTGCTAAATGTGACCATTTTTCTGTCTTAAAAAGCATCCATTCTAGTAGTGTCATCAATTATTAAACACCCTCCTAAATCCCCTCACAAAAAAAAAAAAGATTTGTAAGTTCATATATATATAACTTTTACATGTTTTATTGAATCAGAGAAACAATCCTTTTTTTCACTGCACAAATCATTGGGTAATGTAAATTTTATCCATTGGTTATACCTTGTCTTAAAAAGTTTATATGCTGTCCTAAAATATTTTGGCTGTATACTTTTGGTGTTTGTGTTAGAGGATTCTTCTTTAGCAGGAAGTGATTTATTCTTTACTGTTTTGTGAGGTAATAGTTGGTTTTGAAAATATGTATAAGCAAAAAAAAGTATTGAGGTCAGTAGTTACTTTGTTCATAAACTGTAAATCAAGGGCCAGCAGAGAACTTTAAAACTTTTAAGTTGTGTATAGAACTCTTTTGTGTAGCATTGGAATATTCTGTCAGTTTTATAAGTCACTATAAATGATTATCAGTTTGAGGGTATTTTTGTATTAAAAGCTGACAGTTAAAGAACATAAGTGAATGATGGGCATCTGGGGCCGATAGTGAAAGTATATTTCCTCTAGAATATTTCCCTAAGCTGTGGAATACATAATTATTTTTATTAGGGTATTTGTATCTATTTAGCCTGTATTTTTCTGTGAACCAATGTTCCTGACTTTGGTTTTGGTGTTTAATTTTTATTTATTTTTGTGTGTCACCATAAGATAAGGGAAATAAATAGAAACTGAATTGCATAAAATTGATATTGTTAAATACAAGAACATATAGGTGCTTACCTTTTAAGAGGGTCTGTAAATATGTGTGATTTTCATAATACTGATACGTGGTAAATGGTGTACATATACAGATGTTGATGGCCTATAAATATTTTTCTGCCCACTTAGAATTATTTTGAACCTTTTGTTCAATAACGTGCTAATTCGTTCTCTGTTTATTCTTTGGTGACCAAATGCTAACATTTCTTACACCTGGCAGTCTTGAGTATGCTCTAGGATGGGAAATTGAATTTGAATAAAAAAAGAGGGAGAGAGAAAAGGATTAAAACAAAACAACACACAAATGTAGATTTCTTAGTCTGTTTAACATTAAGAACTTTGTTTAGTGGCCTAAGGCTAACTTTTGTTCCATTGATAATAGGGAAGTATAAGCACCACTTTTAACATAGAAAGCTATTTCTCTATAGTGTGTGTTTTTTGGAGGGGCGGGGGACAGCTTTTTTTCACCCCTAACTTCTTGTTGATAGCTTTTTGTTTTGTAAGGTTAAAATAGGATAATGCTTATTTCAACCAATTATCCATCTGCAGAATTAAAGTATGCAACTGATTGATAAAAGATAAATTCTGTTGTCATTCTCAACCTTTAAGTTAGCTCTAAGTTAATTAGTAGTAATACCTTGGTTTACAAAGAGGTTTTCTTGGGAAGGATTTTTGGTTTGGTCATAAGTTTGTGAATTAGGGAATAGAGGTTAATCATTATTTTAAAAGGTAAGTGATACATACATAGTTAATTACAAATAAAACTAGCACTAGAATCCAGGCCTTTTGATCTCTTAATTTAGTGTTTCTGTTAAATGTGTGAAACTCTTCCTTAGGCATTGAGTGACCCAATTAGCAGTGTTGACATTCCTTCCTGACAGGAAAGTACCTTTCTGTTAGGTTTACAGTTAACAAATGCTCAATATAATGTCATTTCAGGACTACTATATGTAAGATTTAGAATGATCTTAATGATTTTTTCTATTTGTGTGTCTCGTGTGAAAACCTTAGAGAATTCAAATTATTTCAATACTTTAAGAATTCAGATGATGAAGTGGTATTGGTATTTTTCAAAAGGGTTAAAAGACTAATTTAGCAAATGACTTGTTTAGTTTAGGGTTAAATTTAAATTATAGTTTGCTATTCTCTTCTTATTAAACTAGGGTTTGCCTGATGTCATTTTTACCAATTTGTACTGAAATGAGGAATAAATATAAAACATGATGAATGAGTTATAAACTGAAATTATTTAAATTTGTTTTAATGTTCGGAAATTGGAGATATCAGAAGTTCACAGCAATATATTAGTCCCTTAAACTTTTTTTTAAAAAGATTTTCTTTATTTTCAGAGAGAAGAAGAAACATTGACGTGTGAGAGATATATCAGCCAGTTGCCTCATACAGGCCCCCAACCAGGGACCTGGCCTGCGGTCCAGACATGTATCCTGTCTGGGCATCAAACCAGTGACCTTTCAGTTAGCAAGCCAGCACTCAGTCCACTGAGCCACACCAGCCAGGGCTGTCCCTTAACTTTGAAAGAAAGTTTACTTGTCTTTGAAATCCTAAAGTGTGCTCCCAGAATGGAGACCTTTATAGTCTGCTTTAGATTTGAACTCTTGGAATCATCTTACGTGCATTATTCTTAGCTGTTTGCCTCTGTCCTCTCATCAGATAACTGCTGTAGCTTTTCTTTTTTAATTTTAATGACCTATTTTATTTAACACAATCCATTCAAAATATTATCATTGGACAAGTAATCAATACTATTAAAATTAAAAGTCAGATATTTTACATTGTTTTTTCATACCAGGGATTTGGCCTGCAACCCGGGCATGTGACCTGACTGGGGATTGAACTGGCAACCCTTTGATTTGCAGGCTGGCACTCAGTCCACTAAGCATACCAACCAGGGCTCAATACCTTTCCATCATTATAACTTTAAAAAAATATTGATTATAACAAATATGATAGAAATGAAAGTATTAGGAGGCAAAATTATTTATAGAAACTACCAATCTTTTTTTTTCTTTAAAATTTCATTTTATTTTTGTACTTTTATTTAGTTATTGTTGTATTACATTTATCCCATTCCCCCTCCCCTGCTCTTCCCCGCCTTACCCTCCCCATTCCTCCTCCCACAGTCAATCCCACATGTTGTCCATGTCCAAGGGTCATCCATGCTAATTCCTTGACTAAACTTTCCCTCCTTTGCCTCTTTCTCTCTCTCCCTCCCCTCTCTCCGCTGCACAGTGGGAGTCTGTTCCTTGTTTCCATGCTTCTGATTCTGTTTTGCTGGTTTGTTTGTTTTGTTCATTAGTCTCCTGTATTGGGTGAGATCATGTGGTATTTGTCTTTCACTGACTGGCTTATTTCACTAAACATAATACTCTCCAGTTCCATACATGCAATTGCAAAAGGTTGGAAGGAGTTCCTTCTTTCTGCTGTGTAGTATTCCATTGTGTAAATGTACCAAAGTTTTTTGATCCATTCATGTACTGATGGGCGCTTAGGCTGTTTCTAGCACTTGGCTATTGTAAATAGCAGTGCTATGAAAATAGGGGTGGGTAAGTTCTTGTTAATCGGTGTTCTGGGGTTCTTCAGGTATAATCCTAGCAGTGGAATCACTGGGTCGTAAGGTAGGTCTATTCTTAGTATTCCATATTGCTCTCCATAGTGGCTGCACCAGCCTGCATTCCCACCAACAATACACCAGGGTTCTCTTTTCTCCACATCCTCTCCAACACTTGTTTGTTGACTTGTTGATGATGGCCATTCTGACAGGTGTGAGGTGGTATCTCACTGAGGTTTTAATCTGCATCTCTCTGATGGCTAGTGCTATTGAGCATTCTTTTATATGCCCTTTGTATGTCCTCCTTGGAGAATTGTCTGTTCAGGTCCTTTGCCCATGTTTAATTGGGTTGTCTGTCTCCCTGGTGTTGAGTCGCATTAAGTTCTTAATATATTTTGGAGCTCAAACTCTTGTCTGAGGTATCATTGGCAAAAATGTTTTCATATACAGTTGGTTCCCTTTTAATTTTGCTTATGTAACTACCAATCTTAAGAGAATTAATTGACAAGCTACTTTTAGAACCATTGAGATGGTTAAATATATACAAACCAGTTGTTTTTTAATGAAGGGAAAAAGTGTACAAAGAAACTGCCAAGTATTAAGAGTACCAGATAGGCAGTAGGTTTTGTGCCCTCTCCTTGACTCGGCCATTTGGTCACTTGGGTCTATTCTGTCAGCTTCTGTTTCTCCTTTCTTTAACCTTGTGGACTAAATTTGGTCCAAGACAGTGTAGGAAACATTGTTGTAAGTGTATACCATTCCCTCCATTTTTGACACATTTTCTCAGAAACCATCCTAATCCAGGCAGTCTCTGCTCTCCCATGGAATCAACTTTTTCTCACATCCAAAGCAATTTCAGCTGCTTGTAACCATATCTTTTTTCTTCAATTTTATTTAGTGTACAAGAGTATTTAATAAGCATCACATCAGTACAGAAAACACATAGCCTGTAGCTTATCCTTTAAAACCAGGATAACCAAGTGAAAAGTCTGTACAGATTCTTATTTTTACTTTAAAAAAAAATCTAAGGTACACATTGGGAATTGAACTACTATGTTTTTTCTAGAGCTGTGAAACACAGCCATGGTGTCTGGTTAGTAATGTTCTATCAAACGTGTTAAATCAGCAAGTTTCAACCTTTTTCATTTCATGGCACACATAAACTAATTAACAAAGTTCTGCAGCACAGCAAAAATATATTTTGCTGATCTGACCAAAAAGAGAGAGAGTGAGAGAGACAGACAGACAGAGTGTGTGTGTGTATGAAGTACTCACCCAAGGACATGCTTATTGATTTGGGAGAGGAAGAGCAACATCGTTGTGAGAGAGAAACAGATTGGTTGCCTGCTGCATGCACTCTGAGGACTGAACCCACCCCATTTGCAGGATGATGATCCAACCAATCAAGCTCCACTGGCCAGGGCATAATTTTGATGGTTCACACCAGATGGCTATTATGTTGGCTACTGTCGTTTTATTATTTGACAATCTAAGGGAAAAGAGGTCAGTGTCCCCAACTAAATAGCCAGGAACTGCATGTGTTAGAAATTCTTGTGGTACACCAGCGTGCCTCCTGCAACACTGGTTTAAAATCGCTGTGCTAAATCAAAGCAGGTAGGTGAGCTGTTTGCCATGTCCTATTCCTGCCAGACCAGTAGAACACCATGTTGGTGTGACAGGAAGAAGGAATTGCAGAGCCCTTATCCCAACAGAAAAATTAACAAACGGATTTATACAGAAAGTAATGGGTATCTTTAGCCTACTTTTCAGCATGAGTACACATTCACTGGTGTTCAGTAAAATAGGAGCACTAATGTAGAAAGCATTTTTGCTTTCATAGCACTAACAAAAACACAGCATACAATACTTTTGATCTTGAATTGGGTAAATGTGGAAGTTCCAATATTATATCCACTCATGTTAGTCTTGAGTATTCATCTCCAAAAATATGTTTTTTCAAAAATGCTGAAGAGTTCTAGAAAGCAGAACTACATCATGACTAGCAGAAGACAGATATACAGGGACTGCAAATGTAAGACCAGGAATTAATTTCACATGTAACTTTTAGGTAAAGGCCATCTCTCAATTGTTTCCTATAGCCAAGACTAGCTGTGACAATAGGAGCTCCAGAAATCTCAAGGTAGACAGCTGGCTTGAGTAACATCCTAGATAAAAACTCATAAACAGTAAAAACCCATTTAGGCTGGAGGATTAAAACTCTGATGCATAAAAAATGCTGTAGCCCTGGTATGTGTGACATCCATGCCAGTAACTATGCAACTAGCCCTGACTTGTGGCTCAGTGGACTGAGTGCTAACCTGCGAACCGAGGGTTGCTGGTTTGTTCTAAGTCAGGGTACATGCCTGGGTTGCATACCAGGTCCCCATTTGGGGGCACACAAGAGGCAACCACACATTGATGTTTCTATACCGTTTAAAAAAAAAAAAAAAAAAAAGCTGGAAGTGCACAAGAAGATGGGACAAAGGTAATGTTGTATACTGAATACCAACAGGTATTCTGGGGAAGGCCCCCCATTTGGAATGCTAGATGTGGACTTCCTGCAGTGGAGCCTGACTCAGAAGACCCTGAAAGTGGTATGTACTTGGGGAGGAGTAGCAGGGTAACTGAACACAAGGTTTTTCTGGAGAAGTAGATCCTGGGACGATCAGGTAATTTTTTTTTTTTTGACCCATCAGTACTTCACATTAATGAAGAGTTGCAAAACAGAGGCAGCCTTTCCAAGATCCATACTTTTGTCATTATCTGATGGTTCTCACAATATACTGGGCTGACAATGTCCACAACAATCTCATTGTCTGGAGTTGGGATCTAGCACTGCAGGCTGTTCTGGGAAACTGGCATAGAGAATAATTTACACAGTGAAGTCACCACCAAACCGCTACTTAAGTGCAGGCCTGACCTTTTTCTGCTCTGTAGTCCAGAAGCATTTCTTTAAAAGCCAGAAAATTGGTACATATGAGCAACATACAGAGTATGTCACCAGCTGCTTCATCTTTATGGTGCTGTAATATTGTTGTGAAAGCCACCTGTTAAACCCAGAAACCCACTCCCACCGCTGTTATTCAATACACTTTTCTGTCAAGCAAATATATTTGTTAAAAATGGCATGTAGGTGAGTTTATTTTCTTTGAATTCCTGATACTACTTGTCCATAACATTCCTCTGTAATAACTGGAACTCACCATCCATGAAAATGTCCTCTAAATATCCAACCACAGCATTAGTTCTACATCAGATACCAAAGAGAAATGATAAGACAGGGTGAAGTTATTTTCTTCTAGTCCAGCAATTTTCAACTGGGGTGCTGCAAGAATTTTTAAAATATTCAATATCTGACTAGGGGCACTGATCTCTTTTTCCTTAGACTATCAAATTAAAAAATGACAACAGCCAACATAACAGTAGCTGTCTGTGTGCATGCTCTATCTTGAACCATATATATAGGTGGTATAATAGAGTTGCATCTGACTGATCATGTCGCATAATAAAGTTGTGCCTAATTAGTTAACTCTTGGTACCAGAAATCCTTATATACAAGTATAGGCATCTGATTTTTCTTAAAAGTCACTTTGGAGCAAAAAAGGTAGGTAATTGCTGTTACTATTTTTAAAATCAAAATTATACCTATTTTTTAGTCAGATTGACAAAAAATAATCTATTTTTTGGTGTGTGACACAGAATTTTATTAGTTTATGTATACCATGAGATGAGAAAGGTTGAAAACTATTGCTCTAGGGCTTCTATCGCTGCCACCACTCAGGCCAGTCAGCAGGTTGCCTTCTTCCCCACCTGTGGATAGGTTCCAACCTTGGTTCTGCTCCGCAGAGCCCCAACCCACAAAGGAGCTGCAGCAGGCTCAGAGCTCAGCCAGGTCAGGGTCTGTTCCCCAGGCCTGATCTTAGGCTTCCCTGCTGCAGCCTCTCCCCTGCCATCCAAGTTTCTGTTGCGAGCCAGGCTGCTATCCCAAGCCAGGGCCATGTCATAGCCATGGTTACTGACCTCAACTATATCTTCATCATGAAGATATTGCAGGGGTAGGTGGGCAAGCACTTCCTTGATTCTGAGGAAACTAGCAAATAGCAATGGCCCAGAGTCTCAATGATCTTATAGTTTTCTTCATAGGGCAATAATTTCCTTTCATTTTATACATTAGTTAGGATTTAGATGTGGCTGTGCAAAGGGAAGTTGTACACATTGCCTCAGGTCACATGACATTGGCCAGATCTGAACTACATGGCTATACCTTGCTGCAAGGGTGCTTGAGAGAGGGAGTCTTTATTCTGGGTTAATATGAATCTAGTAAAAATTCAGGCATTCCTTCTTGTAAAATGCTGAGGAAAAATAGTGTGGTATAAATAACAATCTCTACCACAGCATCTGTCTGACTAGAATATATCACATGGCAGCCAAAATGATTGCTGGTACTCCAAAGACCCATATCCTACCAGCCTAGAAAACCCAGGAAAAAGCAATATTTTCTGACATCTCTGGCAGATAATTTTGGAGGGGCCTAGGACTCTGAATAGCCAAGTTTGGTCACTTGTAATACTCATAGATGAAGTTGGGGGATGAAAATGTTGAGGAAGCAGGTAAAATAACCTCAGTTAAGAATTATAGTTCCTACTATAGCTGGCTATAGAGGCCATAGAGTTCCAAAGATGGGAACGTTGAGGTTATAGCATGTGTTTTGACCTAACCCTAGGGTGTATGGGGAAGCTTAGGGTGGGAACAAGCTGGCAGTGTTGCTAAACATCAGATTTTAAAGATTTTGTATGTCCTGTCAAGGAGTTGACTTTTTTTTTTTTTTTTTTTACATACAGTGTCAATTTATTGAAAAATTTTAAGTAAGTACTTGACATAATTGAGTATGTGTTATTGAGACTCTTCACCTGAATATATTGATAATGCAAGACTATGGAGGCAAGAATAGTTAAAATAATGCTGTTGTAATCTAGACAGTGAGATGATGTGGTGTTCAATATGGGCAGTTGTGGGCTAGATGAGGAAGGAACAGACATATGAGAGCTTAAAGAAATTGAGCTGTACCTAAGTTGTATGTTTGGGGATAAGGGAGCTGTAGGGTGTACAAGAAGAACTGTAGGCTATTTCCCAAGTTTTTTGCTTGGATATTGTGTTAAGGTACAGGTCAAACTTTTACACCAAAGAAGCCCTAAAATACAAGAAAGACATTTGTTTCTCTCCATTCAATCCAGAAGTGGGTAGTCAGCTGCTGGTAGGATGGTTCTGCTTAATGAGG
>PVIW01018806.1:0-10833 GCA_004026585.1 Noctilio leporinus
TCCATAGTACTTGATTGTGTAAATGTACTGCAGTTTTTTGATTCATCCACCCAATGATGGACACTTAGGCTGCTCCTAGAATTTGGCTATTATAAATACTGCTGCTATGAACATAGGGATGGTGTTTCCAGAATCCTTGGGTATAAGGCTAGCAGTGGAATTACTGAGTCATAAAGCAGCTCTTTTTTTTTTTTTTTTTTTAGGAAATTCCATACTGTTTTCCTGCACCAGCTTGCATTCCCACCAGGGTTTCCTTTTCTCCACACCTCGCCATCTCTTGTTATTTGTTCATTTGTTAATGATGGCCATTCTGACAGGAGTGAGGTGGTTTCTCATTGTGGTTTTTTTTTTTTTTTTTAAAGATATTATTTAATTCTTTCTAGAAAGCGGGGAAAGGAGAGAGGCAGAGAGGGAGAAAGACGTCAATGCATGGTTGTCTTTCACCTGACTCCAGCCACAGATCTGACTGGAGACCTGGTTTGCAACCTTGTTATGTGCCCTGGCTGGGGAATCGAACCTGCGACCTTTGGGTTTGCAGGCCGGCATCTTACCCACTGTGCTACCAGCCAGGGCTCATTGTGGTTTTAACTTGTATCTCTCTGATGGCTAGTAATGGTGAGCACTTTTTCATGCCTATGGGCCCTTTGTATATCCTCCTGAGAGAAGTGTCTGTTCAGGTCCTTTGCCATTTTTTAATTGGGCTGTCTCTCTTCCTGGTATTGAGTCATGTAAGTTCTTATATATTTTTTGAGATTAAACTCTTTTATGAGGTGTCATTAACAAATATGTTTTCCCATATGGTTGTTTCTATTTTCATTTTGCTGATGTTTCCTTTGCTGAGCAGAAACTTTGTTTTTTGGTTTTTGTTTTAGATTCCGCATATTGGTGAAATCATGCCATAGTTGCCTTTCTCTCACTTATTTTATTTTATTTTATTTTATTTATTTATTTTTTTAATTCAACAAATATTTTATTTTTGATACAATTACTAAGAACCTAACATATGACAGGCACCATGTGAGAAACAAGATATACCAGGAAACAAAACTATCAAGTACCCATATTTTGATGGAGTTTACATGATGGAGAGGAGATGGAACAGTTAACAATTATGCATAATATATACATAAACAATGTAAAAAAGCAAGAGGTAATATGGAAAACAAAGCCACTATAACAAGATAAAAAGGTAGGGGGGCTGGAATCTGGTTGAAGATAAGATGAGATTTGAACATAGACATCAAAGAGGTGAATCATTTGATAAGTCGATAGCTGTAAAAACAATGTTCTGGCAATTAAACAGAGTTAAAGATTTGTTGAAGGCCATGGCTTAATTTGTTAAAAAATAAACATGCTAAACCATCTGTATTCAGAAACACCAGGTATGGAGTTATGCAGAGTGACATCACCCAGGGCAATCAGGTCAGTGGGGAGAAAAACATGCTAAAAAACAAGGTTTTGTCTCATGCCTTAAACATCCCTAAAAGAAGTCTTCATAGTCTCTCACTTATTTTAATTAGCATAATACCCTCTAGGTCAATCCATGTTGTCACAAATGGTAAGATATTATTATTTTTATGGTTGATACTCCATTGTGTATATACTTTCACCACCTTTTCCTTTTTCAGTTGTTACTGATAGACATTAGATTAATATCCTGCCTTGTCTATTGTAAATAATTTTTCGGTGAACATAGGGATGCATGTACATTTTGGAGATAGTGTTTTGAACTTCTTCACAAACATACCCAGAAATAAAATTGCTAAGTTATGACATAGTTCTATTTTTAATTTTTGAGGAACGTCCATGATGTTTTCCATGGTGGATGAATCAATTTGCAATCCCAACAGCAGTTCAAAGGGGTGTCCATTTCTCCACATTATTTCCAACCATGCTTATTGATTTATTGATGATAGCCCTTCTGGCAAGTGTGAGGTTATATTTCATTGTGTTTTATACATACTTTTTTTCTGATGATTAGTGACATTGAACACCTTTTCATATATTTATTGGACATCTGTATGTCTTCCTTGGAGAAGTGTTGTTGAGGACCCCTGACACACAGAGAACCCCTGGTGCTGTGGATAAAATGAGTACTTTCCAGGCAGCTTGTGCTAGGGAGAAGAAGGCCAGCTAGTGGCTCAGGGCCAAAAGCCTGGTTTTCCATTCTCCCAGATCTTTTATTGAGAGCTGTAAACTTGAAGGCATGTAGCTTGTCAATCTATGCTAAACAATGGGAATTATAGAAAATGGGCATTGTTCAAGAATCACCATTAAAGGATCTTCCTCAGGTCAGAGTGTGTTCATTTAAATTCAAAATTAAAACCTTTGCTGCTGGTACAATAGAGTTATCAAGTGAGTTAAAAAGAACAGGGGAATCTCCAAAGGTCATATGAAATGTTCTTATGGGCCAAATTCCCACTGGGGCTCACTGGTCTATAGCATGGAGGCACATATGCACCCAGCTTTCCTAGTTTTCTGGTCATCTTATAGGCTTTGCATGGTCTGCTTGGGGAACCAAGCCTCAACACTTTCCCAGGGGAACCCTGACAAAGTGTTTATTCATGTTCTATGCCCATTTTAATGGATTTTTATTGTTTTATGAGTTATTTATACATTTTGGGTATGAATCCTTTATTGAATGTATTACTGGTGAATACATTCTTCTATTCAGGAGGTTGTCTTCTCCTTTTGTTGATGGGTACCTTTTTTGTACAAGAAGCTTTTCATTTCAAGTAGTCCCATTTATTCATTGTTTCTTTTGTTTACCTTGCCCAAAGAGATATATCATAAAAAGTATTTTTCTAAGAGAAATGTTGGAGGGTTTACTGACTATATTTCCTTCTAGAAGATTTTATAGGTTTGATATTTAAGCCCTGGCTGGTGGCATGGTGGATAAGTCACTGGCCTGCAAACCCAAAGGTCACTGGTTAGATTCCAAGCCACAGCACATAACCAGGTTGCAAGCCAGGTCTTCAGCCAGGTCTCCAGCCAGGTCCATAGCTGGAGGCAGGTGAAAGGCAGCCATACATTAATGTCTCTCTCCCTCTCTGCCTCTTTCCCTTCCTCACTCTCTGGAAATAGTAAATAAAAATATTAAAAAAAAAAAAAAGGATTTGCATGTAAGTCTTTAATAAATTTTGTATTTGTTCTTGTATATGGTGTAAGATTGTGGTCTGGTTTCATTTTTTTCCATGTATCTGTCTAATTTTTGTAATGTCATTTATTAAATATACAGTTCTTACCCCATTGTATGTTTCTGCCTCCTTTGTCATTAGTCAATTGTTCATCAAACTTAGATTTATTTCTAGATTCTCTATTATGTCCCATTGATCTGTATGCCTGTTTTATGCCAGTACTTTGCTGCTTTGATTATTAAAGCCTTGTAGTATAATTTGACATCACATTCCATGATATCTCCAACTTTGTTCTTCTTTTTCAAAGTTGCTATTGCTACATGTGATTCCATATGAATTTTGGATTATTATTTGTAATTCTGTGAATAACATCATTTGTATTTTGATAAAGATTGTTTTCTGTAGTATAGATATTTTGATGATGTTAATTCTTCCTGTTCATGAACATGACACATGATTCCATTGATTTGTAACTTCTTTAATTTCTTTTCTTAAATCATTTATAATTTCCCAAGTATAGGTCTTTTACCTGCTTGGTTAAATTTATTTTCATGTATTTTATTTGTTAGTGCAATTGTAAATGGGAATTTTAAAAAATTATCTTTCTGAAAGTTTATTATAGATGTATAAAAATATAACCCAATTTGTTAACATTAATTTTGTATTTTTCTACTTTACTCAATTTACTTATCATTCCAGTAGTTTTTGTGTGTGTGTGGAATTTTTAGCATTCTTATGGTATTTCATAAACAAATAATGGCAGTTTTATTTCTTCCTTTCCAGTTTGTATGCCTTCTCTCTCTCTCTCACTGATGAGGCTAGGATTTCAAACACTGTTATATATATATATATATATATATATATATATATATATATGATTTTATTAATCATTTTCAGAGAGAAGAGTAGGGATGAAGGAAGAAAGGGCAAGAAGCATCAATGTATGGCTACCTTTCACCTGCCTCTAGCTAAGGGCCTAGGTAGAGACTTGCAATGCAGTTATGCACCCTGACTGGGGAATTGAACCAGCAACCTTTGGGTTGCCAGGCTGGTGTCAATCCACTGAGCCACACCAGCCAGGGCTTAACACTGTATATTTTTCAAATTATATTTTATTGACTATGCCTTTACAGTTCTCCCACATTTTCCCCCTTTGCCCCTTTCATCAATTTCCCTCCCCTTAGTTCATGTCCATGGGCCATGTAAATAAATTCTGTGGGTTCTCCATTTTCTTTACTATTCTTAACATCCCCCTGTCTATTTTGTACCTATTAATTATGCTTCTTAATCCCTGTAACTATTTCCCACATTTTTCCTTCTCTTTCCCAGCTGATAACCTCCAAATGATCTCCATACCTATAATTCTGTTTCTGTCCTAGTTATTTGCTTAGTTTGTTTTTATTTTTTAGATTCAGTTGTTGATAGTTTTTAATTTGTTGTCATTTTAATGTTTATAGTTTTTATCTTATTTGCTTAAATAAGTCTCTTTAACATTTCATATTGTAAGAGCTTGGTGATGATGAGCTCCTTTAGCTTTACCTTGTCTGGAAAGCAATGTATCTGCCCTTTCAGTCTAAATAATAGCTTGCTGGACAGAGCAATCTTGGTTGTAGGTCCTTGCTTTTCATCATTTTAAATACTTCTTGCCAGTTTCTTCTTACTTGCAAAGATTATTTTGAAAAATCATCTGATAGTCTTATAGGAACCCCTTTTTAGGTAATCCTCTCCTTTTCTCTTGCTGCTTTTGAGAGTCTTTCTTTATTTTTACTCCTTGGCATTTTGATTATGATACGTCTTGTCATGGTCTTCCTCAGGTCTAGTTTGTTTGGGACTCTCTGTGCTTCCTGGATGTGTATGCCTAGTTCCTTTTACAAATTTGGGAAGTTTCCTTTATTATTTTTTCACACAAGTCTTCTATTTCTTGCTTTTCCTCTCCCTCTCTGGCATCCCTTGATTTGGATGTTTAAAGTTGTCCCAGAGGTTTCTAAGCCTCTCCTCATTTTTTTCAATTCTTGTTTCCTCATTGTGTACTGGTTGACTGTTTATTTCTTTCTTATATTCCAAATCATTGATTTGAACCCCATTTTCCTTCCCTTCACCATTGTTTTTTGTGTATTTTCTTTTGTTTCATTTGGCCTATCCTTCATTTTTTCCTTTACCTGTTTATTATACTTAAGCATAGTTGTCAAGCCTGTGAGCATTTTATTACCAGGATTTTAAACGGTGTTTCTATTAGGCCAGTTATTTCTTTGTCACTTAGTTCTACCATTGGGATCATGATTTATTACCTTTTTTGAGTCATATTTCTCTTTCTATGCTTTTAAAAATTTTTATTTATTTATTTTTTAAATAGATTTTATTTATTTTGCTATTACAGTTACCCCAATCCCCCCTTTAGCCCCCTCCACCCAGTATCCCATTTCATTCAGCAATGAACCCATTAGTTCATGTCCATGAGTCATGCATATGAGTTCTTTGGCTTCTCTATTTCCTTTATTCTTCTTAACATCCCCCTGTCTATTGTGTAACAACCAATGTGTACTTTGCCCCCGCCCCTTTCACATCCAGACAATTCACCATTTAATTTGGCTTCACAAATCATATTAATACAAAGTTTTCATTATTCCAAAATGACTATGTTAATTCATTTAAAGAATTACTCTTTTAAGTAATATGAATTGCAATATTACCAAACACATGCAAAAATACAAATTTTTACACATATTTAAAGTACA
This sequence comes from Noctilio leporinus, assembly GCA_004026585.1. Lineage (NCBI taxonomy): Eukaryota > Metazoa > Chordata > Mammalia > Chiroptera > Noctilionidae > Noctilio > Noctilio leporinus. The sequence goes on from PVIW01018806.1 coordinate 5,873, forward strand.
TACTGAATTTTGGGCCCTGGCTGGTGGCACAGTGGATAAGGTGCTGGCCTGTGAACCCAAAGGTCACTGGTTCCATTCCCCAGTCAGCACACATAACCAGGTTGCAAGCCAGGTCTCCAGTCAGCTCTTTATCTGGAGGCATGTGAAAGGCAACCATACATTGATGTTTCTCTCATTTTCTGCCTCTCTCCCTTCCCCTCTCTCTGCAAATAATAAAGTACATGCTGGATTTTGAAGAGTTAATAAAAATTTTAAATATGCCAATAGCTAATATTATTACATATTAAATGATAGTATTTTAGATATATTGTAGCAAAAAAAGCAGTTTTTTTTTCCTTTCGTCATACTTATTTTACTCTGGAATGCTATTTTTGTGAAATATATCACAGACAGAAATGGTGTATTGCAGGAGGGAAGATGGCGACAGAGTAGAGAGCAGTGCTGATGCTGTTCAGCTAGAGGACAAGATAGGGAGACTGAGACGTCTTCAGGACCCTAGGAATTGGAATGGGCAGCATCTGGACACAGGGGACCACATCCCAGAGGCAGAGGAGGCCAGCAGGACAGTAGGTGAGGCGTTCCCAACTGACCGGCCAGCAGGCCAAGGTCGGCTCTGGGCAGGGGCGGCTCTGCCCAGAGAGGCGCGTTTGACTGGGGCCAGTTCCAAGCTCCCTGGTGACTGGAAGTCTCAACAGTGAAGTGCAGGCAGCGAGGGCAAATGCCATCAGGAACGCGGAATTGAACTCTTGCAGGGGAGGGACTGTGTGAGAGACTCACTCCGGCAACAGGGAGAGGAGGCTCCGCGCTGGGGCTAGAGGCAGAGGAGAAGAGTCCTGCGGGAAGCCGGAGCGGGGGAGCAAGAAGTGCACCAGCGACGCGGCGAGAGGACCAAAAACTGAGCTGCTGGGCCACCAGGGAAACAGTAGCTAGAAGCCCCTGCAAGGGGAGAGGCCCAGCCCTGCGCAACCACACAGCCCCCAGGCTCCATAGGAAACTCCAAAAGGCGTGCCTGCGAGCCAGAACTAGTAGCATGGGCAACTGACCCGCCATTGCCGGAGACAAAGGCCTCACGGCCCACGCCTGGGAGGGGCTCATCACAGAGGCTGCCTAAAGGACTCCAAGGAGAGCTGCTTGGCTTGGAGGAGTGGTGCCCGCCCCGGAAGGGTGGGACAGTGTAGGCGGACCCAGGTCAGTGTTGACGGACGGGCCGGCCTCCTCCTGGAATTGCAGGGGTGGGGCCAGTCGTCACAGGGACCAGTGAAGTTGCGGGCTGCCCTGCAGAAGTGCTGGGTGCCCGTCCTGGGCAGGAACCTCCACCAGGAGAGGGAGGGGGCTCCCTTCAGGCTCCAGAACACCAGCAGCCCTAAAACCCAGCCAGGCTGTGGAAGGCCCAGCCTACCTGGGGGCAGACACTCAGAATCAGCCCTACTGTGACAATCAGAGGCCTTGCCACGTGCCAAGACCAGCTAGAATATAGACTATAGACTGTAAAGTCCTGACCAAGAAAAAGAGGCAGCCTCAGGAAAGGGATTGCTGCCAATCTCAAGCACCTGAATTATAACGAGAGCAATATGAACTATTAAGCCCCAACATATCCTTTGCAAAAGTTACTTCTCACATATTCTTAATCACCCCCATACTTCAATCCACCTAAATACCCAAGACCCTCCCCCTACTCTCGAATTAAAGTCTACTCACTCTGTGGCTATAACGCATTCCCAGTCCTCAATCTAAGTATTCCTCCCTTCCCCAGGCTTTCTAAAACCTTTCTTTATTATTTTCTTCCTTCCTCTTTTTTTTTTTTAAATTTTTCTTTTCCTTTTCTTCCTGGTAAATCCCACAGGTTCTGGCTCCACCTGGACCAATCAGAAATCATAAAGGGGGAACACACAGATAAAACCTTTCTTTATTACTATTGATTTCTCTTTGTCTTGTGACTTTCTACCCCCATCCTTTTATTTTTTTTCTTTTTTTTTTCTCTTTCTTTCTTTCTCCTTTCTTTTCTCCCTGATAAAACCCACTGGTCCTGGCTCCACCTGGACCAAGCAGAGACCATAAAGGGTGAACAGACACCTAAACCTTTTCTTTATTAATATTGATTTCCCTTTCTCTTGTGACTTTCTCCCTTTTTTTCTTTCTTTCTTTCTTTTTTTTTTTTTCCTCTGCTAAAAGCCCTCAGGTCCAGGCTCCATCTGGACCAGTCAGGGGTTATTAAGGGTGAACAGCCATCTAAACCCTTTCTTCTTATTATTGTTATCATTTTTAATTCTTTTTTCCTTTTGCTATTTTTTTCTTGTTTGGTTTGGTTTGGTGTTTTGTTTTCGTTTTTTTTTTTGTTTGTTTGTTTGTTTTGTTTTTGTTTTTTTGTTTTTGTTTTTGTTTCTGCTAAAAGCCCACAGGCCCAGAATACAACCAGACAGCCCAAATAAAGGACACACCAAGAACAGCAAGTGGAGAAAATCTGGGAGATGGCAACATTGAAATCCACAAATCTCCTAACACAGAAGGGTGCTCAACAAAGGCAAGGAAGTAAAGCAGGTTAACCCAAGGAAAGAACAAAAATTAATAAATAAATAAAGAGCAAGCAAGAGCAGACACCCAAAATGGGCAAAAAAAGAATCAGTCCATCACCAAAAGGAAAGGAAGAATCCCCAGAAAGAACACAAAATGAAACAGAGGCACCTGGAATATCAGATAAGGAATTCAAAAGAATGATGATACAGAAGCTCAGTGAGCTCAGCCACATCAAAGAAAACTGTAAACAATTCCAGGAGAACTACAAAGAACTCTAGGGAAATTACAAAGAACTCCAAGAGAATTACAAAGAACTCCAGGGAAATTACAAAGAACTCCAGGGAAGTTACAAGGAACTTACTGAGAACTACAACAGCATGAAAAAGGACATGGAAACTATCAATAAGTGCCAGCAGGAAATGAAGAATACAATTTCTGAATTGAAGAATACAGTGGAAGGAATCAACAGTAGGCTAGAGGAAGCAGAGGACCAGATCAGCCAGTTGGAGGATAATGTAGACAAATATTCCAAGACAGTACAAGAGAATAAAAAAGGCTGACCAAGACTGAAAAGGGTTTAAGAGAGCTGCAGGACAACATGAAACGTAACAACATCCGTATCATAGGGATACGAGAAGGAGAAGAGAAACAAGGAATGAAAAACCTGTTCAAAAAGGTCATGATAGAAAATTTCTAACATGATGTGTGAAAGCATTAATCAAGTTCAGGAAGCACAGAGGGTCCCAATGAGGATCAATACAAACAGACCAACACCAAGGCACATTATTATTATAATGGCTAAATTCAAAGACAAACAGAGAATCCTAAAAACATCAAGAGAGAAAAGACAAATACCATACAAAGGGGCTCCAATAAGGCTATCAAATGATTATTCAACAGAAACAATTCAAGCCAGAAGGGAATGGCAAAAGTATTTCAAGTCATGGTAAACAAAGGTCTGCAACCAAGAATACTCTACCCAGCAAGGCTCTCATTCAAGATAGAAGGAGAAATAAGGAGCTTCCCAGATAAAAAAAGACTGAAAGAATACATCTCTACCAAACCAGCATTGAAAGAAATGCTAAAGGGTCTGCTATAAAAATAAGAAAACAAATAAAATGAAGAAACAGAGAAAGAGAAAGAGGAATACAGACACAAATGGAGAAAATGACAATGAATAAGTATCAATCAATAATAACCTTAAATGTAAATGGATCAAATGCACCAATCAAAAGACATAGGGTAGCCGAATGGATAAGACATGACCCACATATATGATGTCTTCAAGAGACCCACCTCAGAACAAAAGATCGACACAGATTGAGAGTGAAGGGAGGGAAAACTATATATCAAGCAAATGGACATGAAAAAAAAGCTGGAATAGCAATACTGATTTCAGATAAAAGAGATTTTAAAATGAAGGCCATAAAAAGGGACAAAGATGGACATTTCATAATACTTAAGGGAACAATCCATCAAGAAGAAATAACTTTGATAAACATATACGCACCCAACATAGGAGCTCCGAAATATATAAGGAAAATCTTAGAAGACTTTAAGAAAGACATAGACAACAATACTCTAATAGTAGGGTAATTTAATACCCCACTATCAATAATGGACAGATCTTCCAAACAAAAAATCCCCAGCGATGTTGTGGCAATGAACAACACTCTAGAGGAAATGGACCTAACTGATGTATACAGAGTCTTTTACCCCAAAGAAGCAAAATACACATTATTTTCAAATGCACATGGCTCATTCTCCAAGATAGACCACCTGGTATGTCACAAGACAAGCCTCCACAAATACAGGAAAATGGAAATCATACAAAGTATCTTCTCAGATCACAATGGCTTGAAACTAGAAACCAATCTCAATGGAAAAACCTAAAAATTCTCTAACTCCTGGAGACTGAATAACATGCTTTTAAGCAATGAAGGGGTCAACAATGAGATCAAAAATGAAATCAAAAAGTTCCTGGAAACAAATGACAATGAACAACACAACAGCCCAAAACCTATGGGATACAGCAAAGGTAGTTCTCAGGGGGAAATTTATAGCAATACAGGCCTTCCAAAAAAGGTTACAAGAAGTTTATAAAATCGACCTAACCACAAAGCTACAAGAACTAGAGGAGCAACAACAAACAAAGCCCAGAGCAAGTAAAAGGAAGGAAATCATCAAGATCAGAGCAGAACTAAATAACTCAGAGATTCAAACTACAATTGGAAGAATTGACTGGACTAGGAGCAGGTTCTTTGAAAAAATAAACAAAATTGACAAGCCCTTATCCAGACTCATCAAGAAAAAGAGAGAGAGGACCCAAATAAACAGAATCAGAACTGAAAGAGGGGAAATCACAACTGATACCTCAGAAATACAAAAGATTGTAAGAAATTACTACAAACAACTCTATGACAAAAAATATGACAACCTGGATGAAA
>PVIW01018807.1:0-10831 GCA_004026585.1 Noctilio leporinus
GGGGAGGGGGACAGAGGGGAGCAAAAAAGGGATGGATGTAATACAACAACAATAAAATTAAAAAAAAATTTTTTTTGTTTATTAACATTTATTATCTGCCTACTCCCACACCCAATAAAATGTAAGCTCAATGAGTACAGGAGACTTTCTTTTCCAGTACATTATTCCCCGCTTTGGAACATGGTGAAAAGGCTGGGAAACATTGCCTTAAAATATTTCATGGGAAATGTCAATAAGACCGTAGATATTTAGTACTCTTTATATTTTCCTTAGAAGTTACCTGGGACTGATGGGTGGGTGGTCTAGAACTTGATTCTTCACGGTTAGCTGGGATTTCCAGAGGACTGTCTGAGAAGTGAAGATCTTTCAATGTTTTAGGTTCATTTCTTTCACCTACCTCAAGATCTATAATTATATCAAAAACATCATTCTTTGAACATCTGTAATTATATATGCAATTATGTAAACATCTTCATAGTTGGAAAACTTTAAATAAGGGACCACTGTCATCACATCACATTCTTTCCCTGAAGTAGTAATCAAATAACGATGCCCTCACTCAATTGAACTAGCACCAAGAAAGAAAAAAAATTAGCCCAGACTGAGAAAATTAAAATTTGCCCTACTATATTCCAAAATATTTCACATCAGGCTGGCAAAATAGATAAATCCAACTACAAGTTTTCTAGGAAATATATCTCCCCAGGACAGAGTGCAGCAGTAAAATGGTCTAACAGTACCAGTGGTCATTGTTTCTGGCCAAGAAACCCTGCTCTCTAAAAAATCAGATTTTCATAAACTGTTATTTCAAATAATATCAACATCTGACTCTTGCCTGAGAAGCTAAATCAACTTTGACATAGACAAGTAGCCTTATTTCCAACTCTGGTGTAGAGCATCACAGAAGGGTTTCTGAGCACAATAGTCACATTTCTTTGTTGTTTTCAAGGTAACAAAACACAGCTTCCCTTAGGCAGCCCAAACCGGATGCTGAACACTTTATTTATACACAGCCCTGCTGTGTTTTGAGCCTTTCAAACATTCTGCTTTCATTTACATGAAGCCACCCTCCCCCACAAACCTTCTACTATCTTTTCCTTTACTTGGTGATACACCCCATGGGTACTCTGGTGTGTAAATGAGTCATAAACCTGACTTGGTTGGACTGCTGGATTAGCCTTTGTGGATAAACCATTAGCTAAAATAGCAGTAAAATTCAAATTAGAGCTTATTCTGTTCCAACCCTTCTGCAGACAAAATAAGCTGTGAACCTGTTTGAGGTTTAGAAGACTAAATATTACCTTTATTTTCTCATGTCATACCTAGAAATTTTCTAAGGTTAACATTCCAACCCAGTTTATTTTCAGCATTCTTAGATTTCTTCATTAGTTTTGACCCAAAAAATCCATGTTTTGGTTCCTAGAAATGAAAATATTGCATGTCAGTCACTTAATTAGGCCCGCTTAGAATGTGAACATTAAAAGTTACCCGGTAGAGGAAGTATCCTAGTGTGTACTTCTTGAAAGGGTTTACAGTAGTTTTTACAAGTGACCCCTGATTCATCTTACTCTGGAAATACAGCTTTTTTTATCTGTGCTGCCTCATTGGCAGCATGTCTGATTGGCAGGCCTATGTCAAGTGGCCAAGATGAGAGGCAGGTAGCAGCACACAAGGCAGAATGTTGCCATCATGGGACTCTGAGTAATAACAGAGGGACCACCAGATCCAGGAGGCAAAGACAGGGTTGGGGTCATGCACACTATCTCCCCACTTAAAGTTCTTAACATTTCTCTCTGAACTTTCTCCATGGATTCAGTCTCTTGTGCCTGATTAAGCCTAAGCACCTGCTAACACATACTCGTCTAGGCTCAGCCTCGGCTGGCTGAGCCTCCTCAGTGTATATCCCTTACAGCAGGATCATACTTGAGCCCCACACTCTGCCTGCACCCACTGCTTTGGACCCACAGCCTTCTCTCTGGCTTCTGATCCACTGTTGGGCTAAAGAGATTCCCCGTAAAACTTCATGTTACCTCCAACAAGACCGTTGTGACAGACTTTTTAGTTAGTTACTTTACCATGGGTTGGCCCACCTACCCTCTTAACCTTGGATTTACCTCACTGATACTCACAACCCAGTAACTGAAGTTTCAAAAGTCCTTTTTAAATAGATCTAGTTCACTCTCCATAGTGAGGCTTTGCAGCTATTTGGGGATGAAGATTTCACCATAACAAAAGGCTTTGCCTACTGAGGGCTTCTCTACTAATCTGGTGAATCTGTTCAACAAATATACACTCACCACCCTCTCCTACCTGCCACTGTGCAAGGCACTGAGTATGGCAGACATGCCCTCTGCCACCTTGCAGCTTACAGTGCAAAGGGATGATAAACAAGGAGCAAAGTAATCACATGTTCAAAGCATTGTATAAAAGGAAAAGGCCTAGGTGCTAGAACAGTGATAGAATATAGAAAATACAGTTTAGTTTGGCTAGAATATACAGAGGAGTCACAAATCAAGAAAGGATGACTAAGGACAGAAGCCAAACATTTAAGATGCCAGGTGAAATGTTTTTGTTTCTTCAATACATAAAGGGGAGTCATTGAGGACACTAGAGTGTGAGCAGTGATAACAGGTAGGAATTTCTGAGGTGCAGGGCGGAAGAAAGACTGACCAAACTGGGAAAATAAGCAAAGATACTTTGCAATGGTTAATAATGACTTCAACTATAAGAACCTAACTGGGGGTAGAATGACTATGGTGTTGAAATGAAAGGGAAGGTGTGACCACTGAAAAGGAAGGAATCAAGAATGTGGAAGGCCCTGGCTGGTGGCACAGTGGTTAGGCGCTGGACTACCAACCCAAAGGTCACTGGTTCGATTCCCTAGCCAGAGCACATAACCAGGTTGCAAGCCAGGTCTCCAGCCAGGTCCATAGCTGGAACCATACATTGATGTCTCTCTCCCTCTATGCCTCTCTCCCTTACCCTCTTTCTAAAAATAATAAATTTAAAAAATTAAAAAACAAAGAACATGGAGACTATCTGTATTATAGTTTCATTACTTGCCTTCTTTGAAGAATCTTCAGGAACATTTTCAACATTGTCTTCTGAAGTAACTATATTTGGTGGATTATAAACCACCTGAAACACCTTTGTTACAATGCCACTCTGTCTGCAGTCTCTAAAAAATTTTTAAAAAGAAAAAGTCTGTATTACATAAAGATTTTTTTAAAGGTGGCTAGCAACTAAGATAACTCTATTAAAGTCCTTTAGCCTAGCTACTAAATGTATTATATTTTAAATTGGAGAAATCAAAATACAACTTCTATGGTCTTTCTCTACCTTATTCTCACTTAAATTATCTATTATTTTGTAAAAAACCACTCCAAAATGTAGTGTCTTAAAACAAATCTAGGTTAACCAGCTCAGCTGGGTAGTTCTCATTTGCAATCTATTTTGTGGGTGCAGTCAGATATTGGCTGGGGCTGAAGTCAAAAGATCAACTTGGGTGGATGTACAAAATGGTTTCTTCCCTCATATTCACAGCCTAGAGCTGGTGCTCTCTCTCTCTCTCTCTCTCTCTCTCTCTCTCTCTCTCTTTCTCCCTCCCCCTCCCACTCCCTCTCCTCCTCTCTCCCTCTCTTCCCCCATCTCTCCTTCTTTCCCTTTCCTTTCTCTCTCATTAGGCCATTAGCTTGGGCTTCCTCACACTATGGAAGTCAAACTTCCTACCTGGTGGCTGGCTTCACCCAATGTTTATGTTCCAAGAGATCAGAGCAGAAACTGTAACACTTTGTGTAACTTAAATTTAGCATTACTTCTGAAGCATTTTATTAGTCAAAAGTAAGTCATAGGACCAGCCTAGATTCAAGTGGAGGGACCATACTGGGAGGCATGGTTCATTTTTGGAGACTATCTACTATACCATAAAGATCTTATACTTAAGCCCTGGCTGGTGGCATAGTGGATAAGGAGCCGGCCTGCAAACCCAAAGGTCACTGGTTCAATTCCCCAGCCAGGGCATATAACCAAGTTGCAAGCCAAGTCTCCAGCCAGGTCTGTGGCTGGAGGCAGGTGAAAGACAATCATGCACTGATGTCTCTCTCTCTCTCTCTCTCTCTCTCTCTCTCTGCCTCTCTCCCTTTCCTTCTCTCTGAAAATAATACATAAAATCTTAAAAAAAAAAAAGATCTTATATTTTAAGTCTCTATTTATTCTAAAACAAAGAATGGGGTTACTTGTATATTATTCCAGGTGACTCAAGGGAATTTACCTTACCCCAGCTGTAGGTAGCATAATATATGCTGCTCTGGTAGATATAAACCATTATTCATCAAATACTACCATGTTTTCAGTTTATTCATAATATTTTATAATTAATCTTGTTCCACTCTGATGCAAAAGAAGTTCTATGAGAAAGCAATGTAAAGAAAGCAATGTAGAGGTGCCCATAACTAAACACGTGATTTATTCTGAGCACCAGCAGCTCACCTACTCTTCACTTTTTTAGAAAAAAATTTTTGATGTATAATTTACAGACCATAAAATTCACCTATTTAAGTATGTAGTTTGATGGTATTTAGTAAACTTTAACAGTTGTGTAATTATCACTACAATCCAATTTTAAGACACTTCCATCACTCCCTAAAATCCCTTATGCCTGTTTGTTGTCATCATTCCTTGCTACCACCTCCTACCCTAGGCATCCACTGATCTGTTTCCTGTCTCTATACTTTTGCCTTTCTTAGACATTTACAATAAATGTAATCATACAAACATAATCTTAACTGTCTTCTTTTGCTCATTTTTTCAGGTTCATCCATGTTGTTGCACAGATATTTCAGTATCAGTATCACTTGAATGTAGTATAATGTCCAAAAAGAACTATTTTATCCTAAATGTATAAAAGCACTAATTTTTATTTTGTGTAGAAAAGTCAAAAAGTTTTTGTATAAATACTTGCTCTAAGATAAGCACTGAAATACTAATAAGCTTTCAGAATAGACAGTAGGCACAGAGTAAGAGTAAGGGGCATAAAGAATCACCTTATTTTTAGACTCTTTGGAAGCTTTATTAGTTCCTTCGAACTACATAATTTGCCATTATATTATTATTTCCTTTTACTACTACCTGCATCTTCTGTAGGAGCCTTCTTACAGCATTAGGTAGGCATGGGAGTACTATTTAACTTGTTTTTATCAATTTAATTGATAAAAATTATCAATTTTTTAAAAATTTTTTTTCTTTTAATTTTATTGTTGTTGTATTACATCCATCCCTTTTTTTCTCCCCTTTGTCCCCCTCCCCATCCACCCTTTCCCCCCAAAGTCAATCCCACCTGTTGTCCATGTCCATGGTTCCTTTATACTAGGTAAAAATTATCAATTTTTAATGATAATTGGGATGACTTATTTTGATAGATGTGGGGTGGTAATTAGGAAAAAGTCACAAATGTCATTTAATAAAGAGAATAACAGATATTAAGTGTTTATTTCATTTCATTTTTATTTTGTTCTTTTAAAAATTTTCAAATTCCAAAACAATCTTTGGTGTACAATTTGTACTTCTCCTCAAAAAGCCATGCAGCAGTTCAGCCACCAAGAGGAGCTCTGAGAACCTTTTTTAAAGTAGTACCTGGGCCAGCCAGGTATTGGTTTGGAGCCTAAAATAGCTCCAAAAATGTGGCCAAACCTGTCTTGCTGTACAAAACAATTCCTCTATCACAGACTTGGAAAGCAATTGAGTTTTTCTCCACAACACATAGTTTCCAAATTAAGATGTCTTTTTCCATATTGGTAAATTGGTAAAGTCATTGAATAGGAAAAAGAAAAAGAAATAAAGTAGCTAATATCCAACAAATTTAAGTAATAGTAGCTTTTAAGGCCAATTAAATCAATACAAAATAAAATAGAGAATGATCATGTCAGTTGTAGGCCCTGTCCTGCATAATAAAAGAACTATCCACTAAAAATAGTATTTTGTTCAGAGCTGGACGCAATGTCAGCAGAGGTTCCAAACCCTAAAAAGGTTCTGTTACAGGAGGTTAAAACAGAGGAAGATATGTCTCACCTGCTAACCCACCCGTCCTAAGCCTGGTCTAATAATACTGGCAGGTGTTCCAACATCACAAGAAACACTATGTTAGTATAAAAGAAAAGTCCTTGGAATTGTCTGTGTTCTTTCTACTGTCTGGGAAGGAAAACCTTCAAAGCTGTGTTTATATCCTAAAGGCAGGAAAGGGCCCATAGTGCCTAAAGAAAGAAGCCCATTAATACCATTAGGTATTTATGCCCCAGCCCTGGAAAGCTAGCACCACCTTTACCTGTCAATCAATACCACAGGCATCCTGACAACTGTGTAAGTCCTCAGAACAAAGGACTTTCTCTCTTGGCACCCTTGGCCCCAGGGCAAGCTTGCCACCCCCCACCCTTTGGCCTCCCATTCATTAATAATTTTTTGCTTTCCCATTCAGTAATAAATTTTACGTGCAAACTAACAGATTCACTGATCTGTAATTCTTTACTGCACTGGCAAGAAGAACCAGGGTTTCTCTGATAACAGATTCTAATTCCAATGTGAAATTCAAAATAAAAACAATATTAATATCCAAAGCACTTCATTAGTCTGTACTCTTATGACATCTGCACTTTACAGTATACCTCAACAGAAGACAAAAAAATTACAGATATGTTGAAATTAAGAATATTCTTTTAAAAACATTTTTATTGATTAATTTTTGAGAGAGAAATAGAAGAAACACTCACTTGTTGTTCCACCTATTCATTGGTAGACTCCTATATGTGCCCTGACCAGGGATCAAACCTACAACCTTGATGTATCAGGATGATGCTCTAACCAAATAAGCTACCCTGCCAGGGCCAAAATAATATTTCTTTAATGCCCTTCTAGTCCAGCACTGGTTCTCACAGAAAGTAATAAATAAAATTAAAATGTCATATATTATAAATTATTTTAATTATAATGCTCTTAACTTACTTAGAGACTGCAATAGCTTTAACTTGTATTTTTCCATCAGGCAGAGTAATAGGCTTTGTATACTTAAATGTATTATTTTCACCATAACCAACTCTCTTTAGAAATTCGGGTTTGCTGCCATCCAGGGTATAATATATGTAGACATCTGGAGTGTCTGGAAAACCCAAAACAGAATAACTGGGATTAACACTAATGCAACAAAAATCCCTTAATAATGCCAAGGGTCAGTTACTTAATGAGATTTTTTTCTATCTTGTAGAAACGAGTAACAATAACCATAGTTGAACTCCTTCTCTACGCCAGGCACTGTGCCTTACATGAATAAGCTTGTTTCATCTGTACAACCTTATTAGATAGGTTCTATTTATATCCACTTTATAGATGAGGTAACTGAATCCCAGAGAGTTTAAGAAATCTGTCAAATAACAGCAGAGTTGCACTTTGACTTCTGCTAAATTGGATCCATAGCCAATGCTCTTGAACCACTATGCTATTCTGCATCTCCAATATGGCATTGATATTTACAAACAGAGTAGGGGTACTCTTAGAAAGCAGAAGCTAATTTTTCACTTTTTTGAGCAATACTTAAAAAAATGATTTTTTATTTTATTTGGAGCTAGTAAATTATTAATTCTTAACATTTCTTGGGAAATCTGTAAAGGTAATAAATTCATATGCATCAAGATTCAAAATTTCAAAAATTATATACAATTAAAGCTCTATCTCCCACTCCCAATATCAGCTGTTCAAAACCAATCAATGGTATCTTGGGTATCCTTTCAAAATATTTTATATCCATACAAGCATATACACATATCCTAAATTCTCTCACTCTTTTTATACAAAGGTGGCATATCATACTTGTTCCACACATTTCTTTTTTTTTTCACTTAACAGCATATCTTGGATATTATTCTCTATTGGTACATAAAGAGCGACTTTTTACTCACAACCTCACCCATATCATGTGCTATCAATTTTTCTTTTATTTTTGTCAATCTTTTAGGTTTAAAAAAAAGTATCTTGTAGTTTTAACTCATATTTCTTAATTTTGAGTAAGATTCATTTATTCCTTCAATAAATATTTACCAAGTACCTATTATATGCCAAATACTGGGGATACACCAGTGATCAAAGTTCCTGCTCTCATGGAGCTTCCCTTTTAGGAAGGACACAGAGTAAACAAATAAAAAACGACATACAATCTGTTGAATGGTGATTAAATGAAATGGAGTATATAAAGCAGGGAATAAGTTCTGCTAGCAAGCAGGTAAAGGGAGAGGCAGAAGCATATTCTTGTTATGTTTAAAAGGCATATTTCCTTTCCTGTAAAATGTCCTTCTATATCCTTTGTCCATTTTTCTATTGGGTTATTATTCTTTTTGTTACTGAATTATAGAACCATTTATTAGACATTTAAAATATTGGAGAATTTGGATACCCTATTACTTGTATCATCACTTATCAATAATCACCCAATTTCAGAGTAATGGGTACTTATATTAAAATTTATATTTTGCTTTGAGAATTTTAAAAATTAATATTAGCTTTTAAGACAAAGGGAGACATAGTATAATGTAATATATTATTAGCTGGAATTCTCTGTCTAGGAAGCACAGAGATCATAATATAAAACAGATAAATAATTTTTACACATATCAGTTATTAAAGTATATTGGAATCTCAAAGTCTGTTTTAAACAAGCATTTTTTCATGTTTTATCTGTAAAAGTTTCCCTCCTCCTTCTATTATACATGTGTATATGTGTATATATACATGTATATACAAATATACTACATATACACATTTCTGTCATTAATAAGACATATATTCACTGCTTTATTTGTTATAATAACTAAGGTTTATTTTGGCATTACTACATACTAGACCCTGCATACCTGACATCAACTCATTTAACCCTTGCTCTGGTTCTAAACCTTAGCTGTTATTACCACTATCGTATAATGAAGAAACTGAGACTCGGAAAGGCTAAGTAATGTACCAAAAATCACTAGAAGTTGTCAAAGCCAGGATTCAATCTCAAATTTGAGTGGAGACTCTGTTAGTACATCACATTTATTATCCCAGCAAAATAATGAGCAACTTGGGGATGTCTGGGGAAGCACCAAAACATCCTACCTTGGGTAAGGTGAGTCAAGGCATTGCTGCCTTTACGTACCAATACAAATGAAAGGTCAAAGCTAAACATTTCTATCTAAGTATACAGCACTCTAGGCCCTGGCTGTAAGCACAGTGGATAAGGCACCAGCCTTCGAACCCAAAGGTCCCTGGTTTGATTCCCCAGCCTGGGCACATAACCAGGTTGCAAGCCAGGTTTCCAGCCAAGTTCAAGGCTGGAGGCAGGTGAATGGCTGGAGGTAGGTGAAAGGCAACCGTACGTTGATGTTTCTCTCCCTCTCTGCCTCTCTCCCTCCCTCTCTCTGGAAATAATAAATAAAATCTTAAAAAAAAAAGAACTTTTAAATATACACCACTCTATAAACCACTAAGTATAACAAGGTTGCAAATTTTGGAAGTTTTATAAACTTCTCAAGGTCCTGATTATAGAAAACATGCAAAGAAGAAAATCAAAACCAGATGAACATAAAGTATGGTCATGTTATTTTAAGCCATTTCAAGTACATTTGATTCTTACCTGATTTCATTTCCAAGAGTGTATTGTTATCAATTTCATGATTGGCTTTTCCAGGCTGAGGCACTCGCAGTGGTATGATCTGAGGGACACACACTGAACCAGCAGTCATTTTTCCCTGCTTGCATTTAAAAAACAGCAAATGAAAATAAACTCCAATGGCTTATATCAGAACACAAAAGCTGAAGAGTAGCACATTTAAATATAGTAAAATTAGCAAAAACTAAAGAGAATACAATTACTATATCATTTTAAAATATTACTCAGATTTGGGAAGATGGCGACAGAGTAGAGAGCAGTGCTGATGGTATTCTCGAGTACCAAAGCAGCTAGAGGACAGGATAGGGAGCGTGAGACGTCTTCAGGACCCTAGGAATTGGAGCGGGCAGCATCTGGACACAGGGGAGCACAGCCCAGAGGCAGAGGAGGCCAGCAGGACAGTAGAGACCATAAAGGATGAACAGACACCTAAACCTTTTCTTTATTAATATTGATTTCTCTTTCTCCTGTGACTTTCGCCATTTTTTTCTTTCTTTTTTTTTCCACTGCTAAAAGCCCTCAGGTCCAGGCTCCATCTGGACCAGTCAGGGATTATTAAGGGTGAACAGGCATCTAAACCTTTTCTTCTTCTTATTATTATTGTTATTATTATTATTATCATTTTTATTCTTTTTTACTTTTGCATTTCTTTGTTTGGTTTTGTTTGGTTTGGTATGTTTTTTTGTTTTTGGTTTTGTTTTGTTTTTGTTTTTGTTTTTGTTTCTGCTAAAAGCCCACAGGCCCAGAATACAACCAGACAGCCCAAATAAAGGACACACCAAGAACAGCAAGTGGATAAAATCTGGGAGACGGCAACATTGAACTCCACAAATCTCCTATCACAGAAGGATGCTCAACTAAGGCAAGGAAGCAAAGCAGGTTAACCCAAGGAAAGAACAAAAGTAAATAAATAAATAAACAGCAAGCAAGAACAGACACCCAAAATAGGGGAAAAAAGAATCAGTCCATCACCAAAAGGAAAGGAAGAATCCCCAGAAAGAACACAAAATGAAACAGAGGCACCTGGAATATCAGATCAGGAATTCAAAAGAATGATGATAGAGAAGCTCAGTGAGCTCAGCCACATCAAAGAAAACTGTAAACAACTCCAGGAGAACTACAAAGAACTCCAGGGAAATTACAAAG
>PVIW01018808.1:0-10830 GCA_004026585.1 Noctilio leporinus
CCTTGTCTGAGGTATCATTGGCAATTATGTTTTCCCATACAGTTGGTTCCCTTTGAATTTTGCTAATATTTTCTTTAGCTGAACAGAAACTTTTCAATTTGATATAGTCCCATTTGTTGATTCGTTCTTTGATTTCCTTTGCCCTTGGTGAAGTATCAGTAAACATATTTTTGCGTAGGATATCCGAAAGTTTACTGCCAATATTTTTCTCCAGGACCTTTATGGTGGCACTGCTTATGTTTAAATCTTTTATCCATCTTGAGTTTATTTTGGTGTATGGTGTAAGTTGGTGGTTTAGTTTTATCTGTATGCCTATGTTTTTAAAATTACATAAATGGCATGCTGTAATTAAAAAAAAAAGGAGGATAAGTTTTGAAATAGCTGCCTAGGACAGTTGGAAGGTGAATGGGTGAGGCTGATGAATGGAATTTGCCAGTGACTGATCTTGAGTCCCTGCGGACATAGAAGAAGGGTTTTAAGAGGTGCAGAGAGGAAGGAGATAGTGCTGTACAGAGTGGTAAGGGGAAGAAGGAAGCCCTAGACATCTGGGCTTCTTGAGCAAAAGGGTACAATGAAACGAACCCTAATGATCTCAAAGCAGATAGTGATGGTTAGATGTGAAGGATGGGGAAGGGGCTGTGGATTTACCCAGGAGCACAGAGCTCTAGGGCCCTCTCCTCACTCCTCACAACTAGATTTAAGAAGAGGAGGAAGAGAAAAAGGCACAAGGTGATACTGGTCAGAATTACAGCCTACAGATGAGAAGGGAGTGATCAATGGTAAAATTAGTGGTGGAAAAATTCCTGGAAAGGACACCTGCTTCAGCAATCCTATTCATAAAACTAGTCTTGGTTTTAGGCAGTCTTCAAATTAACTGCTCATTATTGAGTACTTTCCATGCTCAGAGCACTGTAACTAGGCTCCCCAGAATAATTCAAGATGACTGAGAAAACTTGAGACCTCATCATTCAGTACACAAAGCAAGAAGCCATGTGAAGTGCCATGGGTAGCTGTAGAGAAGCAACTGGGGCAAAGGGGTAGAGTGAAATTAAGAGAGTCTTCTTGTTAGAGGTCATAATCCAAATGGGCCTGAAGGATAGTGAGGACTTCAATAGATGGGCAGGAAAGACACTTCATGAGTCAAGACAGAGTGATAGGAAGCACAAAGAGATCTTTGTGATAATATTCTTGTTTAGCTTGGCTGGAGGCTGGTGCAGGTGAGAAAGTAGTGGAAACTAAAGCTTTATGGGGTAATGCACATTGCTTGCTGGCTAGAACAGTCTGTACTGGATTTAAGAAATGAGATGCCACAGAGCATAATGGAGCTGTGCCTTGAGAATAATGGAATACAACCCAGGCTCGCTGAAGAAAGGAAAGAAGTGACATTCAGACAGCCATGGGAAGGCTACTGTCTCACCTAGGCCAGGGGCCTTCAATGTTTCATCTAAGGTGGTGATAGGAACTGAAAGGACAAAAAGGACTCACAGAAGGCACCCCACTGGCTGCACAAAAGTGTGCTCAGGTCTCAGAGTGTGAAGGACTATGTGGATACCGGAGCCATTTATGGAAATATATGGCTGGCTTCTTGCTGGGGAAAATATTTTGGTTCAATGCTTGAACTGAATCCAAGCAACCAAATACTTCATCTTACTACTGCAAAACATTCCAGTGGCAAAATAAATACAAACTGTCACTCCTAGAACATGGGGGTAAAAGAAAGAAAAAAGTTGGGGACAGCAACTACAGGTACTGCTGAAAGAGAAATTGAGAAAATGACACAAGACACAAGAGAAAAATGAAAAATAAAGTGGAAGCCGTGGAAATATATAAAAACATTGTTTTTCCAAGTGTGCCTCCAAGAGCACTGTTCCCAAAGATACTGTAAAATTTCATTCAAGGAAGCTTTAGGGGCATTGTGAATCTCAATGCAGTGGTGGGTCACAAGGTGACTTGGAGCGTGAGAAAGGGGAAGCCAGGGATGGTAGAGGACAGAAAAAATAAAATAAAAAGGGAGCCTGAGACACTCTGTAATAGCATTTTTAAGAAGTGTATTTTCATAGGTTTTTATTTTTTACCTTTTCCAGAGGAAGATTTTTCTTTTTCTTAAAAATAGCAACGCCCTGGTTTTAAAAATTAGTGTAAGACATTTTATTCGTGTCTTGTTGCTCAGAGAATTTGAATTCTTTGCAGTCTGTATTTAGATTTTTTCAGGTGGACTTTAACATTATACATAATTATGAAACATCTCCAAAAATTTTCATTTAAATTATGTATCATTGTTTTTCTTCCTAAGAATGCAAAGTCAATCACTACTGTTGGAATAATCTACATTTACACATTATGTATTATTTGTAACCCGATCATGCTTTCAAATTTGTAACTCTTCTTTTGTCCCTAATTTCCACTGCAAGACATGCAGATTGTGTATGACTTATAAGTAATAACTAGAAACATAATTTTCATATAAAACTGAGATACTGAATTGCTTGATATATGGCATCTCCAGAATATTAATATACTTTTTAATTTTTGTTCTAATTTTATGACAGTTACTGCTCCCCTTTATTGATGTGGCCAACACCCTGTGGGTAAGATGATCTGTCAAAGTCTTATCACTTAGTATCTAGGCACTAAATGTTTCAAGAGAATTACTAGTGCTGTTACTATTCTGATAAATAGCTTTATTTTTCCCACTTGCATTTCTTAAATCATGATCAAGTAATAAAATGAAGAAATGACTTGTCAACAATAAGGTATCAACTTTGTTCACCTTTCATATAAAGTGAGTAATCAATAAGGGGAATAAGAGTAGATGTTTTTGAGGATGTACCAGTTAAGGGGGACATGTCTAACAGTTTGTCTGAAACTGTGTTTGAAAGTATTAAAATAACTACTGCCCCTCAAATTTTCTTCCAGATTTTGTGTCTTTGGGTCACGGTCTAGCTTATGTTTAGCTCTTACAAATCATTCCTGTGGAAGAAAAAATCAACACAGCTTTCTGAACAAAGTAGTAGCTGTTTGCAAAAGCCCTCTGTAGCTTTGTCTGCTGCCTGAAATTTGTCATTCACTATTTCATCAGAAAGTACATGTACCTAATAAATTTTGTGCTTGCTAGAAGAATCAGTATTCTAAAGTTAAAAAAAAAAAAAAAATGTACTGTTGTCTAGCAAAATACATGCAGAAGTGTGATGTGTTTCCCAGGCCAATAACCTACATGCACAAAAGGTGGACCTTAAGACATGTGAGGAGGATTCCTGTGGACTTCAGAAAGAGTGGGGTCATATGACCCCTCAACTCTCATTTAGTAAATATACAATTTTTCCTCAAACATTGATTGTGTCATTCTGTTCAATATATTCTAGAACAGAGGCTCTCCAATGAAAAAGACTTTAATAATCATTTGAGGAATTTTTGAAATATGCAGAAAGCTGGGTTTCTTTCCCACTAACTCCAGACCCAGGGCTTGAGGTAAGACCCAGAAAGCTCTATGTAACACCTCAGGTGATTCCCTTCACATCACAAAGAAAAATCCAACTCAAGAACTATTGCTCACATCAAAATTACAATAAATTACAGAACCATCATTTAGAACTGCCTGGAATTGAGCTAAATGAAATCCTACAATTAGAAAATTAAAAAAGAAGTGACACTGAGATCTGGACAAGTGAGTCATTTGGTTGGAGTGTCATCCAGTACATCAAAATGTGGCATGTTCTATATCCAGTCAGGGCACATACATAGATTGTAGGTTCAATCCTCAGTTGGGGCCTATATAGTCGGCAACCAATTAATATTATGCTCTCACATCAATGTTTCTCTCTCTTTCCCCTTCCTCTTTTACTAAAGTAAATTTAAAAATTAAAATAAATAAAAATGAAGCCACACTGAGACTGGTTGGAGGGATGAAGACACTGAATGGGCTGGTCCCACATCCACATATGGTGGATAAAAATCAGGAGGGATATCTTGGCTTCAGAGATCCCTCTTGTGGAGAGAGGGGTCCCAGCCCAGGGTGCCAGTGCCAAGGACAGAAGTCTCCATAAGTTCTGGCTATAAAATCAGCAGGGATTTTGACTGATTGGGACCTGGGGCTGCTGGAGTCCCAGGTAGTTCCTCTTACAGGAGTCTGAGCACTGACACCCTCAGGCTTCCTCTGACGTCCAGCACTGGTACAGTGGCTTGAAAGGCACTAGAGACATATAGGGAGGAACTGAATTATCCAACATTAAAGCAATTGCAGGGGAGAGAAAGAAATGCTGACAGAGCTCACATGAGGGACGCACCTCAAATGCTCAGCTTGGGTGATAGGGGAGGATGTGCCATTGGAGGCTACAGGACATGTATTACATTAGGCTACTCCACCAACCCTAGGAGACATAGCAACTCTACCTAATACTGGAAAACAAACACAGAGTGGCTGCCAAAAGGCAAAGACAAAGAAACATGGCTTGAATGAAAGAACAGACCAAAACTTCAAAAAGAAAAGAGAATCAAGAAAGAGAAAAAAGGATGAAATAAGATGGAGACAAGAAATTTCCTAGGTGCGGAGTTCAAAATACTGGTTATAAGGATGTTCGGTGAACTTAGTAGAACCTCAACAGCATAGAAAAGGACCAGTCAGAAATGAAGGACACACTAACTGAAGTGAAAAATGACTTCTAGGGAATCAACAGTACAGTAGATGAAGCTGAGAATCAAATGAGCAATTTGTAATATATGGAAGCAAAAACATCCAATCCAAACAGCAAAAAGAAAAAAGAATCCAAAAACATGATGATAGTATAAGGAGCCTCTGGGACAACTTCAAGTGTACCAATATTTGTATCATGGGGCTGCTGGAAGAGAAGAGAGAGCAACAAACTGAAAACCTACTTGAAAAAATGACAGAAAACTTCCTTTACTTGGTGAAGAAAACAGACATATGAGTACAAGTCCAGGAAGTGCACAGTCCCAAACAAGATGAACCTAACATGGCCCACACCAAGACACATAATTAAAATGCCAAAGTTTAAAGACAAAAAGAGAATCATAAAAGCAGCAACAGAAAAATTCACAAGGGAGCTGACTGTCAGCTAATTTCTCAACTGAAACTTTGTAGGCCTGAAGGGATTGGCAAAAAACATTCAAAGTGATGAAAAACAAGGATCTACAACTAAGATTGGACATAAAGAGGTTCTCAGACAAGAAAAAGCTAAAGGAGTTCATCACCCCTAATCCAATAGTATATGAAATGTTAAAGGGTCTTTAAGCAGAAGATGATAAAGAACATGACCAATAAAATGGCAGTAAATACATATCTATCAACAATTGAATCTAAAAAACAAAATAAATGAACAAGCAGAACAGAAAAATAGGCTCATATATACAGAAAATGTTTTGATGATTGCCAGATGGAGGATTGTGAGGATGGGAGAAAAAGGTGAGTGGATTAAGAAATATGAGTTGGTCATTACAGAATAGTCATGGGGATCTAAATTACAGAATACAGAATATAGTCAATAATATTCTAGTAACTATGTACGGTGCCAGATGGGTATGAAATTTACTCGGATGATCACTTAATAAGTTATATAATATCTAATTACTGGGGTGTACATGTTAAACTCATACAATAATGTATGTCAACTGTAACTGAAAACTTAAAATTATTTAAAGAAAAACTACAACATTGCTCCTAAAAATCTGTGAGGATGTTTATTCCAGACTATGGCAAATGGAAAAAAAATATTTAATTGGGTTTTTGTTTTTAAAACACTTTCTAATATGTTAGTATCATACTTTGTTAGTTAGCCAATTTCTTTCACTGCACTATTTTAAAATATCCTTTTACACAATTAAGAGGCAAACCAAGTAGAATAAAAGTCAAGGTAGAATACCTTAATATGTATTACCCATAATATGTAAAGACTAGAAGATTTATTTATTTGTACAGGAACTTAAAGCATGTTGACCAATTGCCCAGATGCTACTAAATTATATAAGTAGAAGGTTGACATTTTGGAAGACCTACTTAATATGCTAGGTTATCTTACACAACTTTTATTTAATACCATTTTACAAATGAGGAAACTGAGGCAGCTGATGAAGTCAGAATAAGTAGGGTTCCTTCTCAGTCAATGGGAAAGAAAGTAAGGGGATTACACTCTGGAACTAGGTGTGTCTGTGAAGCCCACTCTTGTTTCACTGTATCACAACTTTCTCCAATAATTCAGTAAACTTGGGTGATTACTTGTTAACATTTTGGAAGATAAGATTCAAGTTTGAAATCATCTTGATCAGTTAGTTGTAAAGAGGAGAGCCTAACTCAAGAACAAAACCAATCAGCCAAACAAGCAGAAGTTTGTAATAGGGAAATTAAAATCCTGAAAGAAAAATAAGATAGACATGTGAGGACAAAGGACTTCCTGGGCCTAAGTGCAGAAGAGAAAGGCCTGGTAATACAGTCAATGTGATTCTGAAATGTGCTAGAGGAGTGACATGTACATAATAATCCTTCCAGGGTACAAAAGGCTAGTCAAAGTAGAAATGCTAAAAGGAATCAAAGAAAAGAAATACAAATGATCTACAGGGCAGAGAAAAAGGACTGTGGAAAAAGAAAAAGAAATTGAGGTCATTTATCTAACCAAGGAAAAGGTCAGCATGTGCCCTAACACTGTCTTCCACTGGAGCTCTTCAAGAGTAAGGACTTTTTCTTGTCTACCTTTGACTTCCTGCAATTATCACAATGTCTTTGACATAGTGGTCGCTCAGTAAATCTTTACTGAATGAATGTCTTAAGACACATAGGAGGCATTTATAAAGAGAACAATTATTACGTGTGATGTGTGTATGAACATGGCATATTTTTAATATACATAGAAAGGCTTAAATGAACAAGAGTTCAAGTTCTCACAGAGAAATGCTGCATCTTTTTCCTTTCCCCTTAGTGCTTAGAATACATTAGGTATACAATAAAGAGTCAGAGCAAGTAAATAAATTTTGCTTGTACGTAAAGGACATTTTGACCCTCAGCACATAAAAATGAAATATAAAACAATATAACTCATTTTACCCTTGAGTTAAAGAGACCTGACATTAGACAGGTCAGTTCTCACCTCCCCACCAAATCTCTAAAAAGTCAGAAAATGCTATTTTTTCTTTATTCCTTCTCCAGTCCCACAGACACAAACCTGTTTATTCTTCTTTAGGACTTTCGTATTTGACTCTCCTGTAGACATCACATCCAGTCCCTTTTATATACTGCAGCCACATTGATCTTAAAGAATAGCTCTAATTGGGCCATTTTTTAATTAAAAAAATGCCAAAACAAACAAAAAAGAGTTTTCTAATGCTTATTTTAAAAGGCAATCAAGGTCTTCCATGAGCGGGCTCCACCACCTTTTCTAACTTAATGACTGTCCTCATTCTACTTTCCTTCATCACCCTATGTTCCAACCAAATGGAAATGCTCAATTTTCCTCATACAGTCAACATTTCCCCTTCTCGGGGCCTTTGCTCCTGCTGCTCCTTCTGCATGGAAGCATTCCCCTATTCACTTTTTGTAGGTTTAAATACCACCCAACCTTCAAAGGGCACCTAGGTCAAATACTGTTCCTGATTGTTCTGCAGAAAGTATTCTCTGTCCTACTGGAATAGCACCCTATTTCACCCCTCTTGCATAGAACTTACTATTTTCAGTCTTGAGTTCAGTTATTATGGTAAATCCCTTACATCATATACTAACATAACTCCTTTGGGAAAAAGCTGGTTTTACTTTTTTTGGCTCTCACCACATGATCTGGATTAGTATCTTATAATGTGTCCACAATACATGCAGAAACATTTTTGCTGAACCAAAGATTTCTCATAGTAAATCTTATTTAAATTTTTCTGTTTTTCTTATTTGCATTCTTTTCATAGCCTATTTATTTTCCATGTATGTTAAAATTCTCAGACATAGAACATAAAAGGCAAGGAAAAAAAAAAAAAAAAGAAGTTGAAAGTAAAGACAACAGTTTCTATTTTCTGGCCTTTCCTCCACTGATTCCCAGTATTTGGTAACAGGGTTATTAAGAAGAAAGTATCTGCAGCTTTTTTTTTTTTTTTGAATAACCTTACATGGGCGTCAAGGCAACATGCTGAGAAAGAAGGAAAGTGTTTGAACACTGGCTCCACTGAACATGCCAGTAGATAGTGCACAGAGGAAGGGATTTTGTTAGTATGCTGATGACATAGAAAAGTCTTTACCAATAAATTTACTGGCCAAAATTTCATCAATGATAAAATGAGATTAATAGAAAGAACATGGAAATAAATACTAGTGACAAAATGTTATATTTTCAGCATCAATCAGTGTAATATATATCTATCAATGACAAGAAAGTTAAAAGTGTGTACATATCAGAGAGACAGGAAATGAGTATAGGTCAAGAATAAAGTGTTATGAACTCAATACTTGTAATGATCAAGTTGCTACAGACCATTTATCACAATCATAAATGGAATTTGTTTTAGAAGCTTTAAACTAAAGTTTTTGCTGAAGAGTAATTACAATGGTCTGGGGCTTTTTTGAAAGTAAAAAAGAGAAACTTGCAATAAGATAATGTTAATATGATTCAAATTATTTAGAATAATTTAATAAAATGATTACATCATTTCCTAAGACCCTGCTTTGAAATTATTTTCTAACTTCCTAGTTATGCATAGAAGAAACAAAGTAGGAATATGAAAATTCCCTTTATTAAGCCCCTAAAGTAGGTAAAAAAGGCACGTAAATCAATCTTATGTGATCTTTACTCATGTGCAGGGATATCCGTACATAAATATACACCATTAGGTAAAGAATTTTTTCAAAAACATAGAACTCACCAAATTGGTGAATAATATTGAGTAAATAAGACAACACCTATGCAAATTCCCAGATAAAAATTGGTCTGCTGAAATATGTTTTGACTAGGGCTCCAATATGAAGAATTATTATAAGAATAAACCATCATTAATAATAGCATCATTAGCAATACCAATAAGTAAATTATACATATTAAACTGAACATCAATTACATTGCTGAAGTGATGTATTGCTTGGATATTTACTAGAGTAAATGGGAAAACTCATCAGAGGCACTAATAGATGGGCTGAGCGGATGCCATTTATTAGGCTTGGCAGGTGCCAGGCTCATTTTCAAAGATTTTTTCTCAGAGATAGTTTTTAGTCTTCCAAATGAAAACAACATGTTGAAGATAACATGTGATGCTTCTCATTCCCTTACAAGCCATTTTATATTTCCCAACTTCATAACCAGTGTCTGAAAAAGTTATTTAATAAGATCACTTATACTCTTTCTTAATAGAGTTCTATTAAAGTGCATCCTTTTGAGTACTCTTGAGAACTGATTTACTGAAGGACAAACACAGAGAATGGTGTCCACATTTAAACCAAGGACAGTGAGCAACAGATGAACCCCAAATAGCCAGGACAACAAAGGCAGCCAGGCCTTTTATTCTGCGTCCTAGGCTACAGGAGGCCCAGAATAGGTTGTACACTGCTTTGGGCTATTGCTGCTTCAAATAAAGTAGTTGTCTTTGAAAATGCAGTAACTTTTTCATCATTATCATCATCACCATCACTGCCAGTGGCAAGATAATAGCCTGGATCATGCTGCTGCTGTTTATATCCCAAAGAATGGCAAATGTAAATTATTATCCGTGGGGGACTCATTACAGGTTTTGACTATGATGGAATAATAATATTCCTCTCATGCTCTGGTGCTCCTGGAAACCATGCTAGCCACATTGTGTTATGTAAATAACATCCTCTGTGGCATCAAGAAATCCATTCATTTTCATAGAAGTTCAATATTGCACCTCTCTTTAGGGCTGTGGCATTCAAACTTCAGACTGGCAGTGGCCCAGTATAAAATAATCCTCCATTAGAATAACAAAAGTAAAACCACACAAAGAAGTGCTATTTCCAATTTCTGACTTTACCCTGGGCTAGCTTTGTGTGTCCTTTTACATACATACATACATACATACATACATATATGTGTGTGTGTATATATATACATATATTACTGTATTCATTCTCCCACTGCCCAATATGAAATTAAAAAAATTGTCTTCTTTTACAGATATGGAAGCTGAACTTTAGAGTTTAAGACATTTCCCCAACAGCCTAAACTCGAACTTAACACCTTCTGTCAAAAGTAAGTGCTTTCTTTTTAGTTTTTTAAGGAAACCCCATACTGTTTTCCACACTGGCTGCACCAGCCTACATTCCCACCAACAGTGTATGAGGGTTCCCTTTGCCCCGCATCCTTGCCAACACTTGTTGTTTGTTGATTTGCTGATGATTGCCATTCTGACAGGTGTGAGGTGGTATCTTACTGCAGTTTTAATTTGCATCTCTCTGATGACTAGTGATGTTGAGCATTCTTTCATATGCCTCTGGGCCCTTTGTATATCTTCCTCAGTGAGTTGTCTGTTCAGGTCCTTTGCCCATTTTTTAATTGGGCAGTCTGTCTCCCTGGTGTTGAGTTGCATTAGTTCTTTATATATTTTGGAGATCAGACCCTTGTCTGAGGTATCATTGGCAATTATGTTTTCCCATACAGTTGGTTCCCTTTGAATCTTGCTGATATTTTCTTTAGCTGCAAGTGCTGGAAACAGCCTAAGTGCCCATCAGTGGATGATTGGATCAAAAAACTTTGGTCCATTTACACAATGGAATTCTATATAGCAGAAAGAAAGAAGGAACTTGTACCCTTTGCAACAACATGGATGGAACTGGAGAGTATTATGCTTAGTGAAATAAGCCAGTCAGTGAAGGACAAATATCATATGATCTCACCC
>PVIW01018809.1:0-10829 GCA_004026585.1 Noctilio leporinus
ATAGCCAAGTGCTGGAAACAGCCTAAGTGCCCATCAGTGGATGATTGGATCAAAAAACTTTGGTACATTTACACAATGGAATTCTATATAGCAGAAAGAAAGAAGGAACTTGTACCCTTTGCAACAACATGGATGGAACTGGAAAGTATTATGCTTAGTGAAATAAGCCAGTCAGTGAAGGACAAATATCATATGATCTAACCCATTACAGGACAATAATGAGCAAAACTAACAACAAGCAAAACAGAACCAAATATATGAATACAATGAATAGGCCTTCAGTGGTCAGGGGGAAAGGGGTTGGGGGGAGCGAGGAGGGGGGAGGCAGAGGCAAGAAAGGGGAGCAGCTTAGACAAGAACTTAGTATAAAGGAACCATGGACATGGACAACAGGTGGGATTGACTTTGGGGGGAATGGGTGTGTGGGGAGGGGGACAGAGGGGAGCAAAAAGGGGATGCATGTAATACAACAACAATAAAATTTAAAAAAAAAACAATTTAAAAAAAAGAAGCAGGTGATTGACTACTTCACAGGCTGCTAAGAGATCAAGTAAGACAAGAAAGAGAAGTAGCTCATTGTATTTGGCAAATGACTCGCTAGTGATCAGGACAAGAACAGTGCCAAAGAAGGACTGAAGACAAGAGCCCCCTCGGAGTGAGTTGAAAAAAACGAATGAAAGCTAGGAAGTGGCAACAGTAAATTTGGACAAGTCTTTTGAGAAATTCTGCTAAAAAGTGGAGCAGAAAC
Organism: Noctilio leporinus; assembly: GCA_004026585.1. NCBI lineage: Eukaryota > Metazoa > Chordata > Mammalia > Chiroptera > Noctilionidae > Noctilio > Noctilio leporinus. The sequence continues at coordinate 749 of PVIW01018809.1, forward strand.
CTGAAGCAGAAGCTAGGGGAAGACATGGTCAAGGAAGTTTGGGGATTTTGCTTGCCTGTTTGTTTTAGGTTGTTTAGTTGAGCAAAAATTACAGCACATCTATAGGTCAGTAGAATAGAACTAATTAATCACTCAGGAGAAAAAAGATAAATGGAAATGCATCATCCTTGAGTAGACAAGAGAGGAGGTTTGGGCTATAGGGGGAGGCATTGGCCTTTGTTGAGCAGCAACTTGCTCATTATTATACAGGATGGAGACCAAGTACAGGACTTTGTATAGGGATAAGTACAAGGCTCTTCGAAACACATAGATTAATAATAGATCTGGTGATGAACAAATATAGTTTCATTCTGATTTCTTCTACTATTTTCTTGAAACCATTAAAGGTGGGGTGATCAGTTGACAAGATGGGGAGGCTTTTTGGAAGTTAAGGAGTGTGCAAACAAAGTGTAGAAAGACTCTTATAAACTAGAAGAGCATATCAAATAAGAACACATAGTAGAAATGTCAGGTAGAGGTGAGGGTTCACTTGAGCTTAGTGGTATCAATTTAACGTGTGCTGGTCTTTCCAGCCACTCTTCACTGAGCACAGGCAGCAGGAAGGAGCGGACATGGGTTGAATCAGTGTTGATGTAAAGAGAAGAGTGAGGCATAAAGGATTTCAAGATGTAGGTAAATCCTTGGGGTTGAGCACAGATCCTCAAGTCCTCTGCTCTCATGGTGAGTTGCCTTCAGGATTTTTTTTTCTTTCCTAAGAACCTCAGTGAAGGACCAACCCAGTCTTTCAGGGGAGTTCTTATAGTATTGAACTTCAAAGTCCCCCAAGCAAATAGGGGCCTCTTGTGGATTTTCCCCCTGAAAAATCAAGAGCTGCTCCATGGCAACTTTCTCTGTCTACCTGACACTGGGTGAGACATTGGGCTGGAAGCCCTGCATTAGCAGGTTGGAGCATGAGCTAGAGAAAAACAGATGACCTGTTTTTCTGTTTACCTGTTTCCCCATCTGCTAGAGTTCACAGAAACTTGGATTGCACTCTTCATTTCCATGGAATTTAACAATACAAACCAGCCACTCTGTCATTTAATAAAAATGACTTAGGCCTTGGCTTCAAGCTATTACTATTTGTGTGCAGAAAAGAGTCAGAATAACTAATGCAAAGACAGGTAGGCTTCAGCTTTGGCAGAGGATATGAAACAGGCATGGAGAGTAGCAGACAGCTCAGTAAAGCATTGGTTGCATGGGTGTGGTTGATAGGCTGGTCCCTAAAAACAATTGCACTGGGTGGCTCCAGAGCTCCTGCTCTTTGCTGTGTCTACCTCACCCCTAATCAGACAGCCAGTGCCCTCAGGCTGGTCCCCTTGCAGGGGGGCTACACTTGCTCTGCCTTCCCAGCAGGCCTCCTTCACTTCCCTCCCACCCCTAATTGAAAACAATTTCCACTTCTTCTAGGTACTCATAAGAGACTAGTGCTAACCTGATAAATTAATTCAAGCTAATGCAAATTATAACTTAACATGTTACCCTTCCCAGACATTTACATTTTTAAAAGTGGAAAACAGGCGTACCTTTCTCAGCTCCTCTGAGGTCAAACGTGGAAGGTCCATCTGTTTCTTCTGATTATCACATACCACATGGTCCAAGTGGCACCAATGTCAAATCTTTCTTAAAAACCAGGACATTTTCATCTTAAGAAAATATGTTTATAATACACTTAGTTATCTCCTGTATTACTCAATATATGCAGATGAAATTCTCTGTTCAATCAAAATGGACCTATAATAGTGGTTTGCTTAATTTCTTCTTCTGCATCAGGTGAGCTCCCCAAGACAAGAAGAGAGAAGAAGAAGCACCTGCCCATCACCAGTGCAGGAGACCTGTGCCCAGGACTGGGAGCCCTGCCCAGGCCACTACAAGGCCTCCTGTTTGGCCTAGGGGCCAGGCAGGAAGGTATAAGGCCAAACCCGCTCCAGCAGCATCTGTGCTTCTGGGAGAGGCGGAGGGTAGACCCAGGCTGCCAGAGCAGCCAATTACAGAAAGAAGTTCTGGCATGGCATGTAACTGTCACCTCACCTGAAAACTCTGTGGGGATATGTGAGTCTCTGCCTCAGGGAACTAGACCTGTTGATGTCGAGGTTGGTCAGAAGCCCTAAGCCTGGTACAGATATAGTAGTTAAGGTCCCAAAAAGCTTTCCACAAATCCTCTCAGCTTGTCTTGGTCTGTGAATGAATCAACATCCAGCCTCCTGCTTTTCCAGGCATTCACAACCTGCCCTCCCATCCTAGAATGGAGAGAGGCTGACCCCCGCTGCTCCAGAGGAAGCAGACTCAGGGACAAAGACAGGGGTTGCTGCCCAAGGAGCCCCTGGGCAGCCTGGAAACCCAGACCAAGAAGAAGGCAAGGAGGGACTGCCCATGAAATGACTGTGTCCACCAAGGCTCACAGTAACCTCTGTGGCCTCCATAAACACCCATCCATCCGTTCACCCATCCACCCACCCATCCATCCATCCATCCTCCCACACATGCAGTTATCTGCTATTTGGTAGCTTGAGAAGCCAGCAGGCAGCTCTAATCCAGGACACAACTGATAACTTCCAAGAGGGATAGGACACATCAGTCCCCAGGTGAATGCATTCCCTACTCACTAGTGAGCTGGGGCATGTTACTGTGAGGAAAGTGTTTGTCTTTAGGGATTAAGGGAGAGTCTAGCACCTTTTTGTAAGGACAAAGCAAAGAGTTGTGACCTCGTTCCACTCAGTGGAGAGGAGCAGAGCACCCATCACTGTGCCCACCCCAGACCAGTTGCTTTGCTCCTTCTACAAACACAATGCTCTCCTGAGTTAATCTTCCACTGAAAGTCATACTTCTAGAACTTCGATTACAGCCCTCTCTGCCCTCAGGCAGATGCTGCAGAGGTACAGATATAGCTTACATCATCGCACACGGTTTCTTCCTGTGCTTCCTTATGCTGGTACCGTCTTCCCACCTCTGCTTTTGTCAGGGGCCCCTTTCAGCTTGCCTCCCATTCCTTCCTCTCTAAAGAGTTTAGCCACAAGGTTTCCACTGCATGCAGTCCTCTGCAGTTCTTCTCCCTGCACATTTTGTTTCAAGGATTCTCTCTGGTTTCTGCTTCTGGTTTCTACCTCCCAGTTAGCTGACATTTGATTTGAATCCCTGTCTTGCTTTCTGCTGCTCCCCAAGATTCAACGATCCCAAAGCTACCTCCCTTTACCTGAAATGTGGATGTATGTGCATAGCCTAGAGCTGCCCCATCATGCACAAAACCCAGACAATGACTCATCTTGATTCTGGCTTACAGGCTACAGGTCCGGATTCCAAAAGTTGCGACATATTACAGGCCCAAACCCTGATGTCACATGCCTCTCCTTCCTGGAAATGGAATCTTAGGATGGAAAGAAGACCTTAGAAGGTTGGTATCTCAGCTCCACAAAAGGCATTTCTACCAAGTTGTTTGCCAAGGCCCCAGGGCACAGAAAGCTTCCCTCATAGGCTGTTCCTTCCCTTTCCCCTTTGCCTTTGATGAAATAAGATCATTAGACTTTACAAAAAATTAACTCAAGGCTGAATGGTGCCCTCATCACTGCAACACATGTTCCTCCTGCACGTTTATCAGAAAACAGGGGCCAGGAGATGAAGTTCTAAATGCCCAGTCAAGCCTTCTTCCCCAGCACTGTGTTGCCTTAACATGGCAGATTTTTTTTTTCGGAATTCAAAAGCAGAAAGGGTTGTGTAAATCCTCTTTTTATAATGGATCATCTCACTTAATATTAGATTTAAAGAACAAGAGGAAGGGTATAAAGAAAGATCCAATATTTGAAATATTGTCTAGCCGGATGATCTAACTCAGACCTTCCCTCATTTGACCTTAAAATATAAAACCACAGAAAAAAAATCAAACACATCTGAAAACTGTAAAAACTAAAACTTACCATTAATTTAGTGCTTGAATTCAGGAGAAGCCTCTGCTACCTACCAGATCAGTGGAGCTGGAGTGTGAAATAGGCAGTGCAGTCTCCCCACTTCTTTAGTGCCGCAGGGCGTGCTCTTCAGGATGCAGGCGCTGGGTGGAGACAAGGAGCCGGACTGTATTAGATGGTGCTCCCAGGAACAAATCCAGGGGAAAAGTGTAAAGAGGGATTAGCAAAAAGAGAAGCTACACAAAGATGTGGTCTCCTTAAAGGCCCCTGCTCCCACAGAGAAACAGGGAGACGCAAATATTGAGAAAATACTCTCTTTTATTTCCCTTTCCTAAGTAATATATATATATATATATATATATATATATATATATATACATATATATACTTAAAGATATAATGCATTAGACAAAAAAATAAAATGAAGGGTATGTAAATTGGGAAGGAAAAAATAAAACTTTCTTATTTCATAAATAACATGCTCATCTATGTAGAAATCCAAAAGAATCAACAAAATAAATTCCTGGAACTAATAACTGATTATAGCAAAGTTAATATATAAAAGTCAATTGCTTTCTTATATACCAGAAATGAAAAGTGAAATTTGAAATTAGAAACATAATCCCATGTACATTAGCTCCTTCAAAAATGAAATGCTTTGGTATAAAACTTAAAAAATATATGCACAAGAGCTAAGAGAAATTAGAAAACTGATGTATAACACCAAAGAGAAACTAAATAAATGGAAAGGTATTCATTGATAGGACGATTCAATATTGACAGGATGTCAGTTCTTCCCAATTGGACCTATAGACTTAATGCTATACTACTAAATCCCAGCAAGTTATTTTGATGTTAAAGTTTATATGGAGAGTAAAAAGACACAATAGTCAATACAATATTGAAGGAAGAAAACAAAGTTGGAAAACTGGCACTTCCCAACTGCAAGGCTTACTATAAACATACAGTAATCAAGACAGTGTAGTACTGACAAAAGAATAGACAAGTAAGCCCTGGCTGGTAGCACAGTGGGTAAGGCGCTGGACCCAAAGGTTGCAGGTTCAATTCCCCAGCCAGGGCACATAATCAGGTTGCAAATCAGGTCTCCAGTCAGGTCTGTGGCTGGAGGCAGGTGAAAGGCAACCATATATTGATGTCTCTCTCCCTCTCTGCCTCTCTCCCTTCCCCTCTTTCTAAAAATAATGGAATAAAATCTTTAAAAAAAAAAAAAAGAATAGACAAATAAGCCCTGGCTGGTGACTTAGTGGAGAGGCGCCAGCCTATGAACCCAGAGGTCACTGGTTTGATTCCCAGCCAGGACATATAACTAGGTTGCAAGCCAGGTCTCCAGCCAGGTCTGTAACTGGAGGCAGGTGAAAGGCAACCATACATTGATGCTTCTCTCCCTCTCTGCCTCTCTCCCTTCCCCTCTCTCTAAAAATAACAAGTAAAATCTTAAAATAAAAAAAAAGAATAGACAAATATTTCCACAGGACAGAACAGAGAGCCCAGAAATAGACCTATATAAGTACAGTCAACCAATCTTTAACAAAGGAACAAAGACAGTCCTTTCAACATATGGCACTGGAACAACTGACATCTACATGTAAGTTATATATATACATGCATACACACACAGACATTTAACCCTTTGCAAAAATTAACTCAAAATGGATCACAGACCTAAATGTAAAATGCATACTATAAAACTCTTAGAAGATAACATAGAATAAAACCTAGACAACCTTGGATATGGTGATTATTTTTTAGATACACCACCAAAGACATGACCCATGAAAGAAATAAATGATAAACTGAAATTTAAATTTAAACTTGTACTCTGAAAAATGCAATATCAAGAAAATGAGAAGACAAGCCGCTGACTGGAAGAAAATACATGCAAAAGCTAAGCATACTCGTATCACATGATTCAGCAATCACATTGATCCAGCAATCACACTTCCTGATATTTACTCAAACAATTGAAACTTATGTCCATACACACACATACACAGAATGGCACTCTGGTGTTTATAACAGCTTTATTCATACTTGTCAAAACTTGAAAGCAACCAAAATGTTCTTCAGTAGATGAACAGAATAATAAACTATGGTACATCCAGTCAATAGAACATTATTCAGTGCTAAAAAGAAATGAGCTACCAAACCATGAAAAGACATAAAGGAAACTTAAAAACATATTACTGAGTGAAAGAAGCCAATATGAACAGGCTACATACTATATGATTCCAACTATATGGCATATGGGAACAGAAAAACTATGGCACCAGTAAAAAGATCAGTGATTGCCAGAGGTTAGGGAGGAAGGCAGGATGAATAAGTGGGGCCCAGAGGGCAGTCAAAATACTCTGCATGATACTGCAGATGGTAAATGCATGTCATTATACATTTGTACAAACCTATAGAATGTAAAAACCAAGAGTAAACCCTAAGGTAAACTATGGTCTTTGAATGATAGTAATGTGCCAATGTAGGTTCATTAATTGTGACAAATATACTGCTCTGGTGGAAGATGTTGATAATAGGAGAGGTTATATATGCGTGGGAGCGGAAAGTATATGGGAAATCTCTGCGCCTTCCCCTCAACTTTGCTGTGAACCTAAAAGTGCTCTAAAAATTGAAGCCTATTAAATATTTTTATAAGCTATATAACTAAGAATAGGGAAAGTTATTTGCTGACTACTGAAGTCTACTAAATATCAATTAAATTGCTGTAAATATGATTGCAAACTAAATATAAATCTCAGAAATAATTTTTACAAGAGAAGATACATAATATAAAAATAATGATGTTTTATAACAGGGTAACCATTCAGACCAATAGTTCTGCTGGAAACAACTAAAAATTCTAGAAAGGTATTTATTAAAACTCTTTAAAGGCAGCAAAGACCTCACTACATACCAGGGAAGTAACAGGCCAAATATAAGTGAGGTTGGAAACCCAGTCAGGGAAACAGAACGATAAAGCACTCTTTGTTCTAAGGGTGTCCGTCTATTACTACAAACATAAGCTTCACTTCTGACATCAAACTTCAATGCCTGAACCAGATAATGGGGCAGATGTCACATCAACATTTATCCAGTGACCCTTCCCACATAAAGATGAGATCCCAAAAGACTGTATCTTCAAGATTAAGGGTAAACTAGAAGTAAACAACCCCTTACCACCACCCAAGGATACTGGTAGGAAAGTTGGTTTGGCACTGATCACAAAAGCTTACCTGAGAAGTTACAAACAAACGGAGCTCTTAAGTAGATTCATAGCTGAAATTCACATAACTGGGTCAGGGATTAAAAGAAAAAAATAAAAAACCTCATGGTATGAATTTAATTTAACGTGGTTCTAGACTGGTAGTTCCCCTAAGCATGCAGAGGTAAAAAATAATCCTCTCTTAAGAATGCTCCTTCATGCTATGCCTCAAACAGTCTGTAAAAGTAATATCTATGAGGGCAATGATATTCATACAGTCAAAAATAATAACACAGGGCCCTGGCTGGTGGCTCAGTGGATAGACACCTGCCTTCTAACCCAAAGGTCGCTGGTTCAATTCCCAGCCAGGGCATATAACTAGGTTGCAAGCCAGGTCTCCAGCCAGGTCTGTAGCTGGAGGCAGTTGAAAAACAACCATACATTGATGTCTCTCTCCCTCTCTGCCTCCCTCCCTTCCCCTCTCTCTGAAAATAATAAATAAAATCTTTTAAATAATAATAATAACACAGTTAAAGGAGTGAAAATCAGCAGAGACAACAAAAAGTAGAAATAGACTCACAAAGACTTCAAGTACTGAAATTATCTTGCTAGATAAAATACGATCACCCTTACTATATTTAAAAAATGAAAGACCAGTTTTAAATATCTGCAATAAATCTCTCCAAGGAAACTGTAAAAATTATAGCATATGCTTTTAAATAAATATAATTTTTAGGAACTTCTTGGAATAAAAACAATGGATGGGTGGATGTAACAGCTGACAGACATAATAGCTAAATAAAGAACTTGTGATTAAAGTAAAGCAAAAGAAATGATTCAGAACGTAGAACAGAATCCCAGCAAGAAAATGGAGAGAGAATAGGGGAATGGCAATATTTGAAATTATAATAGCTAAGAATTTTCCAGAATATAAGAAGCCAAACAAATCTTAAGGATGACTAAAAAGAGATCCACACTCAGTTCCAACATAAATAAACTGAAGACTACCAAATAAAAATTTTAATCCTAAACAATTCTTCAAAGGAGCAATAAGTTACAGTGGTAACCAGCTTCTCAACAGTGACAGTGACACTCAGAAGTCACAATGGTATTGGCACTGAGAAGCAAGTATCCATCTAGAATTCTATTTCTAGAAAAGAAAAAGAAAAAAGAAAGAAAGAAAAGAAAAAAGTATCTTTTAAAAATGAGGGAGAAAAAAAGACATTTTCAGACCAACAATAACAGAATCCCCATGAGCAGACCCCAACCAAAGGAAACCCTAAGGACTATAGTTCAGGTAGAAAGTAATCCCAAACAGAAGGACTAAAATTGAAGAAGAAATGAACAACTCAGAATATAGTGAATATGTGGGTTGGGTAAATTTAATTTACTATCTAAACCAATAGTATTAAATGCCTCAAGGAATAAAAAATAATTAAAATATATGACAACAATAACATAAGTATAAGCCAGCAGGGTGGTTCTTACACTATCAAAAGAGACTAAAGATATCAGTTAACTTCAGACTTTGGTCAATTAAGTACACATATAATAATTTCTCATTTAACCTCCAAATGAACACAGAGAAAATGCTTCCAAACTGGCTGAAAAAAATTATTTTTTAGAGTCCTCTATAAATCCAAACAAATGCAAAAAAGGAGAGTAACAGAAGCTTAGAACAGGACCAACAAATGGTAACAGTAAATAAGGTGATAGATTTAAATGCAAACATATCAGTAATTACAATAAATCTAAATGGATTTATTGCTCTGAATAAAATCCAAGTTAGCCATACTGAATGGACATGGACAATAGCAGGGATTGACTGGAGGGTGGGGGCAGTGGGGGAGATGGGGTTGGGCAGAGGAGGGCCAAGGGGGAAAAATTGAGACAATGGTAATAGAATAACAATTTTAAAAAAATAAAAACCTTGCCTCTTTCGGCTGCGCTAGCAGTGGACTGCAGCCACAGGCCAAGTGCTCCATGGGCGGAGGAAGGGTGCCAGCTGCATGTTCCACGCACACGTGAAACACTACAGCTGGGTGCCGCGTATCCACGCACCAGGAACTTGGCACAGTGGCAGGGCTACGTCAAGAGCATCACTAAAGGTATCATCCAAGACCCAGGCTGTGGCTCGCCCCTAGCAGGTGGGCTCCCAGGAGCTGTTTAAGAAGCCGAGGGAGCTGTTCCTCACCAGCAAAGGAATCCTTATCTGTCACTTTGTGTACTGTAGCAAGAAGGCTCAGGTGACCATTGGCATGTGCTCCCGGTGGGCACCACACCCAAGGGCACCAACATGTGTTGTCAGGAGAAGAAACCTGGTGACAGGGCAAGCTGGCCGGAGCCTCGGGAAACTATGCTCACAACCCTGAGACCTAAAAGACCTGAATGAAGCTGCCCTTAGCTCCAAGAAGGTCATTTCCTCAGCCAACAAAGCTGTGGTCGGTGTGGGGGCCGAAGGTGGCCGCATTGACAATCCCATCCTCAAGGCCGACTGTGTCTACCATCACATGCACAGACAACCCCGCTGAACGCAGAGTGGGTCTATTTGCTACCCACAGAAATAGGCATCTACCAGGAACCACGACTGCAGGAGAAAGGAAACTAGGGCTGGAGGCTCAATTAAGCTTGTTCTCCTGGTAAATAAATAACTAAATACCTCGCTTAACCAATCTTGCAAGAATTGTCAAAACCATAAGGGTATAGAGAAGTTGAAAATAAAAATTAGAGGAGGGGAAGATGGCGACAGAGTAGAGAGCAGTGCTGATGGTGTTCTCAAGTACCAAAGCAGCTAGAGGACAGGATAAGGAGCGTGAGAAGTCTTCAGGACCCTAGGGATTGGAACGGACAGCATCTGGACACAGGGGAGCAGAGCCCAGAGGCAGAGGAGGCCAGCGGGACAGTAGGTGAGGCGTTCCCGACTGACCGGCCG
>PVIW01018810.1:0-10824 GCA_004026585.1 Noctilio leporinus
TTCAATTCAGAAATTGTATTCTTCATTTCCTGCTGGCACTTATTGATAGTTTCCATGTCCTTTTTCATGCTGTTGTAGTTCTCAGTAAGTTCCTTGTAACTTCCCTGGAGTTCTTTGTAATTTCCCTGGAGTTCTTTGTAGTTCTCCTGGAGTTGTTTATAGTTTTCTTTGATGTGGCTGAGCTCACTGAGCTTCTCTAGTATCATTCTTCTGAATTCCTTATCTGATGTTTCAGGTGCCTCTGTTTCATTTTGTGTTCTTTCTGGGGATTCTTCCTTTCCTTTTGGTGATGGACTGATTCTTTTTTCCCTTATTTTGTGTGTTTGCTGTTGCTGCTTTTTTTTTTTTTTTTTTTTTTTTTTTTTTTTTTTTTTTTTTTTTTTTTTTTTTTTTTTTTTTTTTTTTTTTTTTTTTTTTTTTTTTTTTTTTTTTTTTTTTTTTTTTTTTTTTTTTTTTTTTTTTTTTTTTTTTTTTTTTTTTTTTTTTTGCTTTTTCCTTGCGTTAACCTGCTTTGCTTCCTTGCACCCTTCTGTGATAGTAGATTTGTGGATTTCAATGTTGCATTCTCCCAGCTTTTCTCCACTTGTTGTTCTTGGTGTGTCCTTTATTTGGGCTGTCTGGTTGTATTCTGGACCTGTGGGCTGCTCTTCTATAGGTCTCACTGCCACTGGGCTGTGCTCCCCTGTGTCCAGATGCTGACCACTCCAGTTCTTTGGGACCTGAAGACGTCTCGCGCTCCCTTTCCTGTCCTCTAGCTGCTCTGGTACTCGAGAACACCATCAGCACTGCTCTCTACTCTGTTGCCATCTTCCCTCTTCCTCATTTTTAAAAATTGTTGTTGTATTACGTCCATTGCCTTTTTGCTCTTCTCTGTCCCCCTCCCCACTCACCCATCCCCCCCCAAAGTCAATCCCACCTGTTGTCCATGTCCATGGTTCTTTTATACTAGGTTCTTGTCTAAGCTGCTCCCCTTCCCTGTCTCTGCCTCCCCCCTCCCCCCAACCTCTTTCCCCCTGACCACTGAAGGCCTATTCACTGTATTCATATATTTGGTTCTGTTTTGCTTGTTGTTAGTTTTGCTGCCTTTTGACCCAGGGATTCCACTACTTGGATTATACCCAAAGAATCTTGAAACACCAATTCATAAGAACCTATGTACACCTATGTTCAACTTTCCTAATTTAAGTGTCATTTGTCAAATGAGCAATTGATCTCTTTTCTACCACATCCCAAACTCTGGCCCAATGAGAAACGAATTAAATAGAGTAAAATGGTATCTCATAGCCACTTAATACTGGGTCTCAACCCCAACTCTTCCATATACTTACTGTCTGACTGTAGACAGTTTACCAAAATCTCAGTGACTTGGTTCTATCATCTAAGAAAGAAGAATAATAAGCTAAAATAAAATATAATAAAGTAGTATTCAAAGTAATAGGGCTTGCATAAGGTTAAAAGATCTGATCCATAAAGCACGGAACATGATGGGTGACACAGAGAAAGCATACCAGGTGGCTATTTAGATATATAGTTGTGATCACATCTGGGATTCACAATGCTCAAAATTAGATACCTTATATGAAGCCTGTGTTTTAGAAGCATCTCAGAGGGGGAAATTAAGTTTCAAGTTGACTGGTCATTTGAGAATACTAAATATGTGGAAAAATGCAATAAAAAACTAATGGGTAAATTATTTGCTGTCTGGATTGTAGTGGAATTATAACTGCAAGTGTTAATAAATGAAACTATAAGTGACTCTCAGAAGTATTGTTGTAAATTTTTGACTTTTATCACCATCTTTGTGGAAATGACCCACTGAATGTTCTTAATTGTTGCATGGTGCATGTCCATTCATTTTTCTATTGTACTGAAGTTAAAATTAAAGTAGCTATTATCAAAACTATTTCTATTTTACTTATTTGTATCAGAAAAATTATTTCCAAAATGAGTGCTCTCATGTGACATTTTTGAATATAGGACATTAGAAATTTAATTAGCTTTGGAACTATAGTAACATTTCTGATATTTTATTCTGAAAGGACAACAGATGATTTCAGGATGGTACAAGAATACCATTCCAAACCTTATCTGTAGTTGCATGATCAAAAAGTGTGTCCAAAATGAGTGCTCTCATGTGACATTTTTGAATATAGGACATTAGAAATTTAATTAGCTTTGGAACTATAGTAACATTTCTGATATTTTATTCTGAAAGGACAACAGATGATTTCAGGATGGTACAAGAATACCATTCCAAACCTTATCTGTAGTTGCATGATCAAAAAGTGTGTAAGCATTCAAATATTACATCATATGAACATCAAGAATTTCTTCCTTTTGGTTGATGGGTTGGTAACGTGAAGGGAACTTGGTCTCCAAACATTGATGTTGTTGCTTCTGATGAACTTTTATGTAGGTGTGTCAGAATAATGATACTTTAGGATAAATGATTATATGGTTCATTAGTAGCAAAAAGGTAAGCTAAAGCCACTTGTAAGTTATGACTGTAGTTGCTTTATGGACCACTGAACTAATTGCTTAAATTGTTGAGTAACTTTCTTCAAGTCAAAAAGGCAACAACATAGAATAGACTATTTACAAATAGTGTTTCTTATACAGCTGGGTAGAATTTAGGGTCATTCATTTATGTTCAGCATTTCCAAAGGTTAACAATGTGAATCATGCAACTGAAACTGGCCTCCCATGTCTTCACAATGTCACCACATCAAACACCCAGCTGGCGTCAGGGAAGAAGGCCTGATGTCATTGTATGTTTGGTCTATATGTTTTCTTAACCCAACAGCTTAGCTTCCTGAGAAATTCTGTACATCTAAGTGGAATGGTTCTGTAGACTACATGTAGATCTCTCAGGATACTTCTTCCACCTTAGAATACTAGTGAGACCCATACAGCAAATGCCCATTAGATAAAAACAGATTCTAAATTATACAGATGGAAAAACAAAGATAAAAAAAGTATGTTGAGTACCACAACAGAGAGATCATACAGAGGATTCTGAGCTGGAAAACAATTTGAAATTATGTTAACCAAACAAAATCCCATTTAAAGCTTCTATCACAATTACACAGCATAATTCCAGTGTGAAATTTGCAGCAACCAGCTTTACAAGCTATGACCTGCTTATGATCCAGATTTGGTACCTTATGTCAGAGTGCTATTTATATGTAGTACTCTTCCTTTAAGGAGCTTTATAATTTTTAATTACCCAATAAGTAAAACCTTAATAATGCATTGTGATGGCCAACACTTTTCATCTTCAAGAATTTATAGCTTAACTTAAGGTGAGTGATTAAAAATAGAACAACTAAAGACAGGTGTTATTTAGATCAGTGTTTTTTACTGAGTTTTCTAAGGCATGAATTAGACTTTCTTAAAAGCCAGCATGGTCACAGGGTCTGCTCTATTACCTCTAGGCTTTATTAAATGACAGTTTCTACACATTTCCCACATTTAGAACTTGTGGATTTGATGAAGAAGAACCTTCCATCAAACTTGTAAGTTTTCTGAGAGGAGGTGCTGGCTCTTATTTAGCATTATAGCTCTAGTACCTAGCATGGTGTCTGGTGTGAACTGAATGTCTGTGTCCCTCAAAATCATATGTTGAAACCTAATCCTCAATGTAATGGTATTTGGAGGTGGGGCCATTAGGAAGTTCTTAGACCGAAGGCAGAGCCCTCAAAAATGTGATTAGTGTCCTTAAAAAAGACCCCAGTGAGCTTCCTTGCCCCTCTGAAATGGGAGGATAGAGCCAGAAGAGACGTAAGCAGAAGATAGCCATCTATGAATCAGAAAGTGGGTTCTTACCAGACTCCAAATCTGCTGGCTCTTGATCTTGAACTTTCCAGCCTTCAGAACTGAGAAATAAAATTTTGTGGTTTGTAAGTCTTCTAGACTATGGTATTCTGTTATAGGAGCCCGAATGGACTGAGAGAATACCTGATGAACAGTGGACATATAAGTATTTTGACTGAACAAATGAACAAAGTTAGACTTGCCAATGTAAACTAAACTCCCTGAGAAAACCCAGTACATATTTATCCATTGGCTGATTAGTAAATAAGATATTTTGGAAATAAATTGGTCATATTGCTTTTACGTTCTAAATGATATTATTTCCACAAGTCATAATCTAAAAATGGACATCATATTAAATAGAAATAACTTCTGATTAAAAAAGAAAATAATGCATTGAGTGGCAAAGCCACGTAGGTGGTTTGCTGGCAAGGAACGTGATTCTGATCTATAGTTTCCTTCCAGTAAGGTGAGCTAACTTGCCTTAGAGGACACCTGTTCTGCCTGACTCCTGCACATCTGATGGCTTTGTTATAAGGGAAGCAGGGACAACTTGGCAGAAAGACTGAGGCAGCATCATGCATTGGAGGCTGGACAAGATGATCTTTATAGGCTCTTGTGTCCCTAAAATGTTCTAAGTCCATGAAAACCAACAAAAGAAAACAAACAAGAAATCCCTGCTCTTGGAAACAGTATTTTCTGTGAAGAAATTCATCAAACTGTTACTGGCTATTTTGCTGAAAAGACAAAATGAAAACATTGTGATGGACTTTTTCTTTACTCTCTACCTCGAAATGGCTCAAATCTTACATATGGTGTTTAAGCCTCAGCTTCAAGGGGTTTGGTTTGCCGCCACCCTCGTCTGCTTGCTGAGGCCGATGGGGGAGGCTTTTGAATGTGTTTTGTATTGGCTGACCTTTGGGCCTGGACTCTGGAGTTTGCAGTGTCCCTCACGGGGATGGAACACATCCTGGAAACGGTCTGGCAGTTGACTCCCCCAACGTTCTCTGTGGGTGAACTCAGGCAACCAACAACTCGGTGACTCCGACAGATGTTTTTGTCTCTAGTCCTTGGGCACCTTGCCCTGTTATCTTGTATACAGAGGGTGATGCCTGGCACCCTGCCTGTTGCCACCAGGAATGAGCACAGCTCCAGGGAGCACTGCCAAGTCATGTCAGTGAGCTGCTTTCTGTGAGCCAAGTGGCCATCAGATCAATGCACTGGTCTGCGTGCTCAGAACGCTGTCACCGGGACACACTTGCTTAAGTACTACACTGCTATATGGGGATGTCAGTTCTCTATGTTCTGTGTTTTAAGCCATTTGGTTTCACATTGCATTCGCCTCATTGTGCAATTGTGCTGACTGGAGGAGTTCATTGGGCAGAAGCCATAGGTTTCACAACTGAAGACAGTGCCTGTAGCAAAATATTAGTGGAAACATATTCTACCCTGAGTGTATTCTGCTTGAATCATTAAGTTTGAAGTCACCTAAACAATAAATAAAAAATAAACTTCTGCCAGTCAATACAGATGACAAAAGCACACTTAGGGTAACAGCCTAGCACAGTGGACAGCATTGAACTTATAATCAAAAAAGGCCTAGCTGCAGGTCCCAGCTCACCATTTATAAGTTCAGTCTGTTACATGTTTTCAATTTATTTTAAATTATTTCTTATTCCTATTTTAATGGATTTAATTTGTATGAACTGTATCTTTTGAATTAAAAAGAAAACATGAGTGAGTGGGTGTGCAAATTTACTAAGCTAGTTCATCCCTTTGAGCTTCGAGTTCTTCACTTGTATAATAGAGTTCATTTATTCATTCAACAAATATCAATTTAATATTTTCCTTCTGCTGGACATTGGCCTGGATCCTGGGGGTACAATGGAGAAGAAGACTTGAGTCCTGCCCTAGAAGAGCTCTTGGTCCTTTGGCCAGTCATTGCTCAGGGATAAATCCCAAAGCAAAATGCTCAGCGCCCTTACAGAGGTAATATCTCACAGCCCTCATACTACACAGGCCAAAGAAAAAGTTATTCTGCTGGGATGGTCATGCTCCATCTAGATGTGAAGTTTTGAGCTGAGTCTAGAAAGATGAGTTGGGATTGTGTCAAGCCATGATGAGGCTTGGAGCAGGAGCAGGGGAATACAGAATACATTCTGAACAAAGGAAAACAGTATTTTGGATCCATAAGGGCATTGAAGGAGTATCTTGAAACAGGAAAACGCCACTTCCAGAGGAAGGCAGAACCCAGAGCAATCAATTTATTAACAGTGAGGTGGTGTTCCTGAGCTACCTCATTTTACAGTTGACCATCAATTGTAACAACACCCATAGAGTAGGTAAATGAAGAGTTCTTCTGATTATAAAAGCCATGTACATTTATTGTAGCAAACTTAGAAAATACACATAAATATTAAAAAAGGTAAAATCATCTTGAATTTCTTCAGAAAGAACTTTAATATTTTAATGCTTAAAATTACACATGTGTTTCCATATTTACTCTATGTCGTTTATTTATATTTATTAAATTTAAAGATTTTATTTATTATTTTTAGAGAGAGGGGCAGGGAGGGAGAGAGGCAGAGAGGGAGAGAGATATCAATGTGTGGTTGCCTTTCACCTGCCTCCAGCCAAGGGCCGGGCCAGAGACCTGTGTTGCAACCTGGTTATATGCCCTGGGTGGGAATCAAACCAGTGACCTTTGGGTTTGCAGGCCGGTGCCCTATCCACTCTGCCACTAGCCAGGGCACTCTGTGTCATTTAAACTGAGACCTGAAGAGTGAGAAGAAATGGTGGCAGAAAGAGGAGAGGATCCTATGGACAGAGAGATGAGCATGTGGGAGACCCCAAGATGGGGAGAGACTGATTTTTTGGGGAAACTGGGAAATCAGGGAGGCTGAAGTTCCAGGGAAAGAGGGGATGAAGTTGAAGGCTGCAGGATCAAGTCATTTGGACAACTGGGAATTTGGAGGGATTTTGAAACTCAATAGGACACTAACATGACTATCTTACCTTTTGAGACCATCTAGCAGCCCAGAGAACTGATTGTGAGTAGGCAGGAACAGAGGCAAGAGACCTGATAATTCTGGTGGAAGACTACAGGGCAGGGTAGAGAAGATAACATATTCAAGGCAGATTTTGAAAATATGATTGACAGAGTTTAGATGAATAGACATGAATGGTGAAGGAGAAACCAAGAATGAATTATAATTGATCCATAAATATAAAAATATGTATGGGTATATTATACTTAGTGAATGCAAGTTAACTAAATTAAGATGTTTCCAAGTTTACAATGTTGTATTTCATTTTATCAATGCTTTATCATCACTTACCACTAAGTCTGATGTTATTCCACTTTTAGACCTCACGAAAAGCATGTTGGTAGGGAGGATTGATTGCTTTACTTAACCCCTTTCTATTCTGTGCTTCCTTCTTTTCTTTTCTTTCTTTTTAATGTTCCCTTTTCTTTTCTTTTTTTAAAAATTTTATTGTTGTATTACATTCATCCCCTTTTTGCTCCCCTCTGTCCCCCTCCCCACCCACCCATTCCCCCCAAAGTCAATCCCACCTGTTGTCCATGTGCTTCCTTCTTTTCAACCCTAATTCTAGAAGTTTCCATCCATTTCTGGGTGGTACTGGTCAGAATACATACCTAGGAGTCACATCTGTGGTGTAGCCTGATAGACAGTTTGTTGCATTTGTGTTTGGTATGTGGGTAGGTGAAACTTGGGAGGGCAGTCAAGGCATCCCCAAATGTACTGGACAGGGTAGGGAAGAGGAAGTGCCTTTCTCATGGAACATGCCCTTCCACACTCTCCATGCTCCAGACCAATCCCCTGCTTCTCTTGATCTTCCAGGCTGAACCACTGAGTAACTGGAGGTCAAGTCTGGGTTACTGAAGTCTTCAAGGGTGAATTAGAAAACTTGTCTTAATTAGGAATATGGCGACAGAATAGAGGGCAGTGCTGAAAGCATTCTCAAGTGCCAGGGCAGCTGGAGGATAGGATAGGGAGCAAGAGACACCTGCAGGTCCCTATGGATTGGAGCGGTCAGCATCTGGACTCAGGGGAGCACAGCCCAGAGGCTGCAGAGACCTACAGGAGAGCTGCAGAGACCTACAGGAGAGCGGGTGAGAGTTTGGAACCCACCGGCTGGCTGGCCAAGGTTGGCTCTGGTCAGTGGCAGCTCTGTTCAGAGGGGCAGCTCTGACTGGAGACAGCTTCAGGCTCCCCAGTAAATAGAAATCTGAGCAGTGAAGTGTGGACAGTGAGTGCAAACTCTGGAGGGAATGAGGAATTGAACTCCTGCAGGGGAGGGACTGTGTTAGAGCCACACTCCTCATGGCTGAGAGAGAGGAAGTGCCTCCAGGGGCCAGAGACAGAGGAGGAGAGACCTGCAGGGAGCAGGAGCAGGGGAGTGGGGAAGTGCACCAACAGTGTCGATGACAGGGCCGAAAATGGTGCTGTTGCACCACCTGGGGAGAGGGCAGCTTG
Organism: Noctilio leporinus; assembly: GCA_004026585.1. Classification (NCBI taxonomy): domain Eukaryota; kingdom Metazoa; phylum Chordata; class Mammalia; order Chiroptera; family Noctilionidae; genus Noctilio; species Noctilio leporinus. The sequence goes on from PVIW01018810.1 coordinate 8,313, forward strand.
GAGCCCCAGCAAAAAGGGAGCCCCAACCCCACGCACCCACACCAGTGCACAGGCTCCCACAAAAACTCGAAACTGCACACCAAGAACTTGCTGCTGGTGCAAATGGAGTGCCCACTGCAGGTGACAAAAACCTCCTTGAAGAGCTGGAGGAGGAGGGGGTAGCCTTTGCCTTCTGACGGAGCTGTGGGCCCCCTGGGGAGCCAGGCACACACTGCAGAGGTGGTGGTGAAAACCTCCACAAAGAGCTGGATTGCGTGGAGGGCTGGCCATCGGAGCAAATGACCTGCAGGGGCCCAGGGGAGCCAGGTGCTCTTCCCAGACAGGGGCTACCTCCTCCAGGAGCTGCAAGGGGAGGGCTAACCATCACAGGAGCATATGAAGTTGCAAGCCACCCCCCCCACCCCCCCTTGAAGCCAGGCACCCATCACAGGCAGAAACTTCCTCGAGGAGCTGGAGAGGGAGGAGCAACCATAGACACCACAGAAGCACCCTGCTGGTCTTCACACAGAACCAGGGAGAGAAGGGAGGGCCCCAAAACACCAGCAGTGCAGAAATCCAGTTAGGCTACTAGAGGCTCAGCCTACTGAGGGGCTGGAACTCAGAATCAGTCCTGACTGTGACAACATAGACCCTGCCACTCCAAGACCACACAGCATGACTGTAGACTGAGGAGACTTGACCAAGAAAAAGAGGCAGACTCAGGAAATGGATTGCTGCTAATCTCAAGCACCAGATTTACACCAAGAGCTACATGAATTATTTAATTCCTAACATATCCTTTTCAAAAGTTACTTCCAAGCCTTATAATTAGTGCATTTTAAGTAAACACTGTTTATATCATAGTGTATCCCAAATTCCATATTTTTACTCCTCCCTAATCTCAATCCACCAAACTACCCAAGACCCTCCTCCTACTCTTGTTTTAAAGTCTACTCATGCTCCTGCTACTACAACTCATTCCTAGTCCTCAATCTAAGTATTCTTTCCCTCCCCAGGCACTTAAACCTTTTTTTTTTTTTTTTGGTAGGTGCGCTATTAGGGACTATACATTCTTTTTTTCTGCTAAAAGCCCATGGGTCCTTTTGCTATTTCACCTCTTTGTACCTGTGTTCCTCTCTGTCTCTCTCAGTTTCTCCACTTTTTAAATTTTAAAGCAGACCCTTTAGCATTTCTGGCAATGCTGGTTTGGTAGAGATGTATTTTCTTTTCTTTTTTTTTTGGTTGGCATATTTTGGTTTTTTTTTTTAAATTTTATAGTTCTTGAATTATATCCATCCACTTTTTGCTCCCCTCTGTCCCCCTCCCCACCCACCCATTCCCCCCAAAGTTAATCCCACCTGTTGTCCATGTCCATGGTTCCTTTATATTAGGTTCTTATCTAAACTGCTCCCCTTTCTTGCCTCTGACTCTCCCATACCCCCAACCCCTTTCCCCCTGACCACTGAAGGCCTATTCCTTGTATTCATATACTTGGTTCTGTTTTGCTTGTTGTTAGTTTTGATCATTATTGTCCCGTAATGGGTGAGATCATATGATATTTGTCCTTCACTGACTGGCTTATTTCACTAAGCATAATATTCTCCAGTTCCATCCATGTTGTTGCAAAGGGTACAAGTTTCTTCTTTATTTCTGCTATATAGAATTCCATTGTGTAAATGTACCAAAGTTTTTTGATCTAATCATCCACTGATGGGCACTGAGGCTGTTTCCAGCACTTAGCTATTGTAAATAGTGCCGCTATGAACATAGGTGTACATATGGTGTACATTGGTGTTTCAGGATTCTTTGGGTACAGCCTAAGTAGTGGAATTGCTGGATCGAAAGGCAGTTCCATTTTCAGTTTTGTTTTTTTTTTTAAAGAGGTTAAATTTATTTATTTAAAAATTAAAAAAAAATTTTGTTGTTGTATTACATCCATCCCTTTTTGCTCCCCTCTGTCCCCCTCCCTCCTCACCCACCCATTCCCCCCAAAATCCACCTGTTGTCCATGTCCATGGTTCCTTTATACTAGGTTCTTGTCTAAGCTGCTCCCCTTCTTTGCCTCTGCCTCCCCCCTCCCCCCAACCCCGTCCCCCCTGACCACTGAAGGCCTATTCCTTGTATTCATATACTTGGTTCTGTTTTGCTTGTTGTTAGTTTTGCTCATTATTATCCCGTAATGGGTGAGATCATATGATATTTGTCCTTCACTGACTGGCTTCTTTCACTAAGCATAATACTCTCCAGTTCCATCCATGTTGTTGCAAAGGGTACAAGTTCCTTCTTTCTTTCTGCTATATAGAATTCCATTGTGTAAATGTACCAAAGTTTTTGGATCCAATCATCCAGTGATGGGCACTTAGGCTGTTTCCAGCACTTGGCTATTGTAAATAGTGCCGCTATGAACATAGGTGTGCATAGGTTCTTATGAATTGGTGTTTCAGGATTCTTTGGGTATAGTCCAAGTAGTGGAATTGCTGGATCAAAAGGCAGTTCCATTTTTAGTTTTTTAAGGAAACCCCATACTGTTTTC